>OMOW01110662.1:0-11974 GCA_900312555.1 Lamprogrammus exutus
TGAGGAATTCAGTTTATCCCTGTGTGTTTTCCATTTTCCCTCACGATTATTTTTTATTTAAATAATGAGTTTAATAGTGACCTGATATTTAACATTCTGTATATACGGGAGTTTCTGTATGAGGTCATTTGAAAGTTTTCCCTTGTATTTGTGCCGTTTCTATGTAAACTATCGCATGGCTGTACTGTAGTTCTTCCTCTTGAGGGAGTTGGCCAACCCATTGGTCTCCCTTTGCTGTCTTGGTAGATCATTTTTATTTCACATTGCTCATATCACAGATGCTCTAAAAATGAATTCAAATGAGCTGCACATCCTTTGACAGAAACCACTCCAGGCATGCAGAGACACAGCAATTAGAAGAGTCATGAAGAATAATGGCTGTAGTATTTATGTTGTATTGTGCTGTTATTTGTCCTAGTTTCTTCACAGGCTGTGAGAGGGAGATTAACCCCTGACACACAGCCTATGCCCCCGGTCACAGAGCCTCTGTCTCTGCATGGATCGCTCCCCATGTGTGCTGCTCACTATAAAGGCCATGCTTAATTGATTAGCTCGATTCAATTAGACTAATTGAGATACCTGTGTGTGTGTGTGTGTGTCACAGCAGGCACCCCTCACCTGCACCTATGAAATAAATTATATATACACTGGACAAAAATATAAATGCAACACTTTTATTTTTGCAGCCATTTTCAATTAGTTTAATTAATACCTCAAAGATTTGTTCTATGCGCTCAAAGAACTGATTTCTCTCAAATTTTGGCCACAAATTTGTTCACTGTTTGCTAGCATTTCTCTTTTGTCAAGATAATCCATTTCCTGCACAGGTGTGGCATATCAAGATGCTGATTAAAAGCCATGATCACTACACAGGTGTTCCTTATGATGGGGTCAATAAAAGGCCACCCTAAAATGTTGAGTTATTTGTTGTTGAATGCCACATGGCTGTCCATGCCACAGATGCCCAAGAGTTAAGAGATCGTGCACTTGGCATGCTGCCTGCAGGAATGTCCTGTAGAGCTGTTGCCAGAGTAATGGCTGCTCGTTTCTCCACTATAAGCCACCGCCAGTGTCGTTCCAGAGATTTTGGAAGTTCATCCAACAGGCCTCACAACCGCAGACCATGTGTAACCACGCCAGCCCAGGACCGCCGAATCCGTCTTCACCTGTGGGATAGTCTGAGGCCAGACACAAGGACAGCTGATGAAACAGTTGGTTTACACAACCGAAGAATTTCCGCACAAACTGTCAGAAATCTCCTCAGGGAAGCTCATCTGCGTGCTCGCTGTCCTCACCGGGGTCTTGATTTGTCTGCAGTTCTGCGTCACAATCGATGTGAGTGGGCAAGAGCTCGCCTTCGATGGCTACTGGCACACTGGAGAACGATCGTTTTCACCGATGAATCACAGTTTCAGCTGTACAGGGCAGACGGCAGGCAGCATGTATGGCGTCGGGTGGGTGAGCGGTTTGCTGATGTCAACGTTGTGAAGAGAGTGGCCCATGGTGGTGGTGGGCTTATGGTATGGGCAGACATATCTTATGGGCAGCAAACCCGAGTGCATTTTATCCATGGCAATTTGAATACACAGAGATATTGTGATGAGAAGTAGAGAAGTATCATCGTCTGTACAATATAGAGCAAAAATATAAATGTAAACCTTATAACGACAATTGATTCTTTCTCAGGCAGATGGGTGCCTGATCTGGCCCTTAAATTGTTCATATTTAAGTGTACTGTGAAATATGTGTAAGATAATGTAAATTTGGACATTTACAGACAAATGAAGCCTTAAAATGCGGTTTATGCTGCTCAGTCTGCACTCACAATCACAATTAAGAGTTTTAATATCTATAACAAACTGCCCTTAATCTTACATATTCAGACACTAAATTCACAGATTTTAGGTAGTTGGAATTTATACCAAGGAGTATATTTATAGATTTTTGAGTGAATAAGTCATTTTTAAGCTTTAAGGAAGCTGTTGTAAAGACTTAAATATGAGTTAATGTATTTCTGTTGTGTCCACCCCCTGCAATTCATACTATATAGTACATAGGTTTGCCACAGGCAGACAATAGGCCACACATACCCAGGGGTGCTGCTGTAGTTGATTAATTGCTGGATTAATATTAATGAGGCTCTTCTCTGGTTGACCTGCTCCTGCACACACGTGCATTATGCACAGACACACACACACGTACACACACTTCTCAGTCCCGCTATTGTTCTGTGCTAAACCGCTGACACCCTAGAGTATTTTACTGGTAAAGTATGCTGCAGTCACTATCTATACTCCGTACAGTAAAGCCATTTGGCCTCACTAATGGCCTTATTAAACACGGCTGCACACTCTGTTCGTCTGGCCCTCCTCTTTCTTGCATTACATCTTCTCAATCAATCTAATTTTATTTATACAGTATTTTTCATATCTTGGCTGAACATTGACCTTGCCCTGTGACCTTGTCTTTTGACTGATTTGAAAACAAATTGTTAGCGTAGGTTCTGACCCTGACCCTAACTCCAAACCAACCTGCCATGTCTGACCCAAACCAGATTAAAAACTGTTTGAGTTATCGATGTGACCGTCAAACACCAATCATTACAATACACCCTGGCCTGCTACAGCGTAGTGTGGATGTAAGAAAAGTGTTTAAAACAAATAAGACCATGGTGACCACTTAGACCAATACCTGAGGAGGTAAAAAATCTGGAAAAATGAAATAGAATTAAAAATAATAAAATAAAGATACATTCTAATAAGATTTTATTCATCATACAGTTAAAAATGAACTTAAAGAGAAGAGATGCTCCCCTTTCTGTTTTTAGATGTCATGTATGAATCCTTAAAGGAGCAGCGGTAGCTTGTTCAATGGACACTGACGTCGGAATCCTTTTAATTATTTAACTGCTTTATTGCATAAACAAGTATTGCGTGTATTTGGTTTGATCCCAATGGTTCCTGAGAAAACACAATGGTTTCTGGGAACTGCGAGGCCGGGAGGCATTTCTCGGAAAACGAAGGCCGCATTTCTTGGCCGCATTTGAGAGTTCCTCCTCAATGGGTAGTTGAACAATTGTGATGCAAGTGGGATTCAAATGACGCCTCAGGATGCATCACATGAAATGAGACACAGCTTTTGTCTCTGTCCTCTACACTCCTTTTTCCTCATCAAACTGTCCTCTTCTGTCATTCCTTCATCTCCTCCGTCTTCCTCCTCTCAGGCTTCCCCTTTGACAACTTCTGTGTTCATCAGCTTCTTCTTGCTCTCTCCCTGCCACTTATGTCTCACCTCCATTTGTTATCACCTTTCTCCTTTGTACATGCAGGCACACGATCACTGCCTGTTTCACCCTTCGCCCATTTCACTCAGTGATAACATTTACAAGAGCAGACATTGTCATAGGTAAATCTGCAGCCCGTTTGTTGCCTTTAACGCCGGGATGGTTCTCTAGACAACACCACCATATGTGTAAAACCCATTGACCCTTGTGTAGATTTACGCACATGTCTTCCTTCTTTTGTGTCTCCTTTTAGTACAGTATGTTTCTCACCACGGCGCCCCCTCTCCGTCGAGGGAGCACACCTCTGCCCGTCAAACACCAGCTGAGGCGAGAAGATGCCGTGTCCGAGGACGAAGCCTGGATCCCAGGCATGGGGGAACCTGCCACGTCGTTGCCGATCAGTGACACAGCGGCGTCTCGGGATGAGTCATTCAGCCAATCGCCAGCCACCCAGTCAGGTTACCACAGCCACGGCGGCGCTTTGAGGATAGTGCTGCTGGGACAGAATGGCGTGGGCAAGTCGTCGCTGGCCTTGTCTTTGGCTGGCCAGTCGGACAGATCCCTTTCCATAGACTCTGAGACACTAGCTTGCGGTAATGGCTCGCACAGGAGTGTGTTCTCGAGTGTGTGTTTGTGCATGTGCATCTGCGTTAGAAGCCAGAGAAAGTTCCTCATTCAAGCTCTTTGTATGGTTGGTCGCCAATCTTGGAAGATTTATGCTCATAAATGGGTCAAATGGATTGTTACATCATCCAGAATCAAAGGGAAAATTCACCCAATTCTTCTGCTCATCTGCTCACACAGCTTTCCCTCTGGTTTTATGGTTGGTACTCACTACAAGATAATTTAGCTGATTTTGGTCCCAATCTCTCCCTTGCAAAGAAAAGAAGCAAAGTCACGATTTTTTGATGGGACTTCAGATTTTTTGTCACTTTCTCCTGTAGCGTGAGTGTGTTTTACTTCCTCTGATCTGCTCTGAACCCTGTCGGGGTCGTTGCTATTTCGGAAATATAGAGCTTGTTCAATATTTAGGTCTCTGTTGTGAGGTCACAAATTCAGCAATGCGTACAGACTCTTCACGCTGTCTCCTTGACTACACATACAAATATCCTTTCTTCATTTTTTTCGTTTTTTTGGTGCAGAAAAATTCAACAGCCAGCATAGCTAATTGTTCCCGCTCATCTTCTGCCATGTTTGCGTACTCTAAAGTCTCTCAATTGATCGTGTTTGATCTCGAGAGACTTAGCGAGCAGGAGGGATAATCAGTGCTGCTCCTTGACTATCCAACCAGCAGATCGATCAGCCAGGGTCACTGAGAGATGGCTGCTCTCTCTCTCTCCATCAAGCTGCCACTGACTCACTCCATACAGTATTCATTCACTGCTCATGTAGTGCGCTTGGATTCATGCATCATAAATGCACAGAATGAGCCTTTTGGAAAAGCACTTGCATCCGTGCAGCTCATAGGGAGCTTTTGTGATGGCGCTCATCCTGTATGGAAATTCTAACATGAGATGATTCCATGAACGAAGCTGCAAAACACCATGTAACAGCAAACCTTCCTCACAGCAGACATTTTGACTTGTCATCACACAAAACGCACAGGTGTGTTTAATGAAAAGGTAATGATGGCAATATTAAATGCCAGTAAGCTAAAGTGCAAATACCATGGACCAGGGACGGGCACATCTGAATGGAATGCAGTCATTATTAAAGGGGACATATAATCCAGATTTGCTTTTTGTTATGGTCAGTTGGGGTCTATTTTGAAACCTTTGCAATGCTTTAATTGATCAGCTTCAAGTCTCCTGTGCTGCAGCACTGCTAAGCAAACTGAGTGAAAACAGGCATTGTATTTAGGAATCCAGGTACTGTCTCAAAGTAAATGTAACTTTATAAAAAAAACAACCTTTTCTAGAATTTGCTGAAATCCTCATTACATGCTGAAAGGAATCCATAAATTAAGTGCTTTGCGAAAAATATGTCTCAGTAGAGCCTCGATTGTGGAGTCTGATTTGGGGAAAGGGGGAGTTTTGGAGGCAGGACTGGGGTGCAGCAGGTAGGAAGGGGGAGGAGGGAGTCGAGCAAATATTCGCCACAATTCCAACCAATCCACAATCTTACAGACTGCTGCTTTACTAATCGTGCTCGTTCTGTTTAAAGTGACACGTTCAACAAGCCATGATGTGGGTACTCGCACTGAATGTTTGCATGGTACCTCCAAACAGTTTTGTCTGTTGTCATTTCAAGTTTTATTCAAATAACAGGGCCTGGAAAGACATGTTGCTTATGTTACTGTTGGCTTGCGCAGGCACACTGGAGTAGCTTGGCACCGAATTGTGGGGCAATCATGCCAGAAATTCACCCAGTTACTTGATGGCCAGATTGGGCAATGTTTGTGCAATAGACCCTCACACTGCACAATCCAATTCTAAAATCAGTTGGGTATCTGGGTTAAAGGCATACAGTGTGTACCAGCTTTAGACACACTCTATACTATACTACACAATAAAGGTCACATTAAACAAAAAGCTGAATATGCCCCGTTAATGTTATTATTCACACCTGTTTGACACGTGAAAATGTCTGTTGTGAGAACACCCATTTTGAACAGATGCTCTGAGCTGAATAAATACTTAGTACGCGTCCACACCAAATAATTATCACTAAAAAGAACACTTACTAACACTTATTTGTTGTGCTTGTACGTCAAACGATTTCAACATTTCGGCCTCCTTCACGTGCCTTTGTTTTTTAGTGTTTGTACATTTATATGCTGTCCGTACTGTGACGTGTTGAGGTTTTGATATTTCACCCAGTGTGTGTGTTTATGTGTATGCTGTGGTGGTTTGCTTACAGGTGAAGGCTATGAGAACAGAGTGACCGTGGATGACGAGGACAGCAAAGTCATCATTTATGATAACTGGAAACAGGTGAGCGTCTCCCTATCGGAGTTAAATTTAATCCCTTATTGTCAGTCTGTTGTAGCCCATTTAATTAGTGAACTGAAGAAGCCATTTATTTGATTTCTCTGAAAGGCCTGTTTGTGTGTGTGAGGAGACAGGATGAGAGTGAGTGCCAGCAGAGTGTCTGCATCTGTGTGTGTTTTGTTTTCATTGTGTGCTGCACAGAACAGCTGTGCCGACATCAGGTTTCTCAAGTTCTGCCACTCAGAAAAGTGGAAATCATTCCGTTATTACCCTTACTTGTTTAGATCCAAATCCATGGGGAATAGGAAATGTAGTGAGAGCTGACATTGCTGCTTCAGGCAGTCTTTACTTTTCGGGATGGTATGCATTTGCTTGTGGTCCCCAGCTAATAGGGCCACCAATAGATGTAAATCTACAATTATGTTTAGATATAATGGATGTCAAACCATCCTTTTATCCCAACTTATACCTTTTATTTTGTACTAGGACCTTGTGAAAATTGCCCAAACACTTATGTAAAATTCAAATATCTTTGAATTTCCTCTATTCCAATGTAAAACATCTAAACATTAGTTTTATGTGCTTTCACGCCTACTTTGTTTGGTGTTTCGGTTCCAAGTGAATTCAGATTCAACAACTTCAGTTTGTTGCAAGTGTGAACACTTTTCTACCATGGTCCAGAATTCTGAGCATATCGCTCCGTTAATGTAACTATGGCGAGATGGTGGTATTGTGCTGGTAAATGGAGCATTAATATCACAACCGAGTGAGCTTGAAGAAACATTTTGAGAAATGAATGAATGAAAAATGAATGAGAACGCTCGTAGCCCTGACAGATTTTTTTTTAACCAATCGGCTAACAACCACCTCAAACGCATCACTGTTGTGTCAAATCCGTTGCTGTTTCGTACTCTTCTTCTAATGCAGCATGAAATAAATTGAACCAAATAAAAAAGATAGTGTAACCAAAGGGGAAACTCTAGTGGGGTACTCAACCGCAGCCTCTAGGTGTTGTCTACTTTTACTCCCTGTATTAAAATACTTCAGTTTGGCAGCTATAACAGTGTTGATCCATATTCGCTACTGGCAATAAGTTAGAGTGCAGATCCAGGTTTGCTGCCAGGCATAAATCATCTTGTGTTTGGTGTAAGTGCATACGCTGTTAAGCAGTTCAAATACTATAAATCTTTTCAACTTCAGTGAAAACAGTGTGAAAATAGCAAAGGTAAGACTCTCAACTTGTCATGTTATAATTTTACATTTCCCAGCAGCAACACAGGCCATGCAACATTTTCGTGTCAGCTCCTCTACCAGCGGCCCACCTGATCATGAGACTTGAGACCTCTATACCGCGCATATTTTCCAAAATGCTCTGCATGTGTTCCGTCACAAAAAAAGACGTATATCTGGTTAGGAAAAGGCTGAGAAAAGGGCCCAATATCTGGGTTTGCCTCAGGCCCCAAAGTCACTCAACCTTAACCTTTAAAAAGGTATATAAGGAAAGGAAAACTTCCATCAGGGGCAGGGAAGAAGAAAAGCATGTCAAGAAACATGACATTGAGGCCATTATGTTAAATCTGAATATATGCAGTTATCGCCTATTAATGTGATGGAACAGTAGAGCTCTCTTAATTAGTCTGCACTTTGATTGCTGCATCAGGGATGCTGCAGATGTCCACTATGCCTTGAGGGGATCTCCCAGAAGGCTGAATTATTCACACACAGCTACATTTAGCCCAGGGGAACTCCACAGAAGACTCTGATGGCCTCATGTGGTTGCTTCTCTCAACCCCAAAATCTGTTGGTTTTCCTTCCTGCAGCTGTCTTCATGTCCAAACCCATAGCTCTTTCTGTATCTGTTCACTCTTGCTTGTTTGTTTGTCTTCCTGCGTTTGCCTCTCTCTGCCATACTGAGACTTGATTACATTTGTAATTCTGTATGTTAATACAAGGCAGGGCTTTTAAGGCAGAAACAACAGACGCAAGCTGGCGGGAAGCTTGGAGAAACTCCAGGGCTTTAAGCAGGCAGGAAGAGAGGAGTGGACAGTGGTCCACAGTATAGGCCAGTACAGCCACATAGTTTTGGGGGTTTGTGTTCAAGTGTGTATGTATGACAAAACAGTAATATATACATACACTAACAAACACAATCTAAACACAGATGCTGTCCCACTGCCTGTCATGTGGCATGATCTTGAATTGGCACAGCATCAGCCGGCAGCACTCGCAGCGCGAAGAGGCAGCGTTTCTGGCCTTGTAGCAAGCTGCAAGTGCCCTCTGTGGGGCACCCCAACCTACACCTAGGTTACCATAGCAACACACACATACACACATCACTTAATCACTCACTCACCCATAAGATCACGCTAGAACAGTCAGCATCCAACACCAACTGTGATGCTTCAGCCAGTCTTCAGCCAGTGTGATCCGCCTGCAATACAAACATGCAGACAAAATGGAAAGCTGTTGCATTCACACTTCGTGATTGTTCTTTCAAGTGATTCTTGGCTGGACCTGCTGCTGACTGACACACACAGATCAAGCAATTATTTCCCCAAGAGTAGTGCAGGGAGAAGTGTGCGGGAAACCCTGGGGTAGCGTTTGCTGCAGTGTACAGAAATAAATACATCGACTCAGGTATGTGCTCACAGATGCAAGTGCATACAGACGTTACATTGTGATACTCCAGTGTGTAAACAAACACACGCAAACATGCAGAGAAGACTTAGAGTCTTCTAAGCAGACGCTGGGACGCTGAGCGTTGCTGATGTCACAGGATCGGAGGGTTTAAATAAGTCATGTTCCTAAAATAGAAACTCTGACATGCCAGGCCTTGACGGAGCTCTGAGTCTTTGGAGTGGCATTGGTTGTTTGATGTACACACACTACTCAAACAGCCAATCATGTTCTGTATTTAAGGGTCCAAGTGAGAAGATTGAGGTCACTGAAGGCCAGGGGGAGGGGCTCTCTCACTTATTGCAATGTGTGTAGTACCTGTGTGTATATCTGTGTCAGTGCCTTTGAGCATGTATGCCCATATCTGTGTGTATGTGCATTAATTCTCTGTCGGGCAGTCTACATATTTGTGATGTTCATTAATATTTGATTGCTTAAAATTTAAATATTAAAGCAATCCAAAGGGGCACCCTGAGGCCTGGGAAAATATAGGACACTGTCGTATGTGTGTGTCTGAGTGTGAAACTTTGCTGCTGTCCAGGAAGACTGCACGGACATCTATTATGTTGTAACAAATTAGTTCAAATGTCCAGGATGTAATTTGGCTGAAGATAATTGCAGCTTGACCACATTCTTTGCATCCATTACAGAGGAGGAAAAACATAGTTCTGCCATCCACCATTTGGGACAGAAACCGATTAGGCTTCAAGCATCATTCTGAGAGTTTCGACTCCCTCCCTGGACATTTTCCTGTTTCCTGTTTGGTGTTATACAGCCTTGTGAGAGTTAGTCGAGACCATTTACAGGTTTCCTTTTTCTTGCCCCAATCCACACAGGCCATTATACCTTTTTAAGGTTTTCTTAACTGTATTTAAAAAGAAAAAGTCCCTGCTGGGTTTAAGCAATGGTGCGTAAAGGCCTCACTATTTTTCAAAGGAAGTAAGATGAAAAGACGAAAGAACAGGCCAGTGAACATGTCTTGGAATACCCTTTTTTTTCTTTTCTACTTCTGATACCTGCATCTGTTTGTAATTGGTCCAAATATCACATGAATTGTTGCATCACTGCTGAGGGGCCATTGGGCAGAACTTAAAACAGCCATGTGACATTTGGACCAATTCTAAGAGCAGACCACCCATAGAGCCTGAATCACAGCGTCTTGAGTCTTGCAAGATGTCGTTTTGCCCTGAAAGCTGTAGTTATTGATCTTCTACAGTATACTGGGGCCTTTACTGGTTATAACCTCCACCAAGGAAGTTCTATTTTCACCTGTGTCTGTTGGTTGGTTGGTTTGTTTCTTTGCAGGATTAGGCGGAAAGTTCCAAACTGATTTCGACAAAACTCGGTGGAAGGCTGGGACTTGGGCCACGGAAGAGCCCATTGAATTTTGGCGCAAATCCAGATCCATGGGTGGATCGAGGAATTTTTAAAACCATTTCTTACCATTGTGAGTTGGTGCATTTTTGATATTTCTTTCCATTTCTTCAAAAGTCATACACCGATCTCAATCCATCCATTGAGTTTTCATGGTCTATCTGAGTCTCGGAGGCAGCAAGCAAAGCATCCCAGATGTTACTCTCCCTGGCCACATCTGCTAGGTCTTCCTAGGGATCCCAATACATTCCTAGCACAGATGGGATTTTTAATCAGGGTGTGCCCTGTGGTCTCCTCCTAGTTGGATGTTCTAAAACGCCTCCCTATGGAGGTGTCTAGGAGGCATGTTGATTAGATGCCTGAACCACCTCAGCTTGCTCGACGTGCAGCAGCTGTATTCTGTGCTCGCTCCTGAGGAAACTCATTTCAGCCGCTTGTATCCAATATATAATAAAGTAGGAGCATACATTGACCATTAAATTGAGAGCTTTGCTTTCAGGTTCAGCTTTTCACCACAACAGTTTGATATAGCATCAGAAATCACTGCCAGAAGAAAAAGAAACTAACATATTCCTATCCAGATATGGACCCGGATCTGGTGGATTCAAATATGTATAGAATCTCTGTTTAAGAAATGCAGCACCTCACATAATGTCAAACATACAGTAATCCTCTTTTAGTAAACCAGGGCTTTAATAGATACGTGAGCAGGATTGATGCTGTACAGTCATCGCCGAAAATATTGGTATCCATAGACTTTTTTTTTTTTAAAAACACCTCACAATTGTCTCTGAAATAGGTTGAAATTGACCAAAGTATTTGGTCTCCACAATTCTTAATTTCACTGTTAGTAGAACAGAAACTTTGTTTTTCATTCAGAATTTAATGTATCCCTTTAAATCATAAAACAAAACAGAAATGGCGTTGACAAAATTGAGACCCTAGATTTAGTATTTGGTAGCACAGCCTTTGGAGAAAATAACCGCTGTCAAGCACTTCCTATAGACTTCAATGAGATTCCTACACATCTCTCCTGGCAGTTTGGCCAACTCTTTTGCAAACTGCTCAAGATTTGAAGGATGCCATCTTCCAACTTCTGTTTTCAGATCTCTCCAGTGGTGTTCAATGGGATTTAGATCTGGACTCATTGCTGGCCACTTCAGAACAGTCCAGCGTTTTGTTCTGAACCATTCCTGGGTGCTTTTTGATGTGTGTTTTGGATCATTATCCTGCTGGAGAACCCATGACCTTCAACTGAGATGCAGCAGACACTGGGTGGAGCATTGCTCTCCAAAATACCTTGGTAATCTACTGATTTCATGATGCCACACACAGATTCAAGGCACCCAGTACCAGAGGCAGTAAAGCAACCCCAAAACATCTGTGAACCTCTCCCATGTTTGACTGTTGGGACAGTTTTGTTTTCTTTGAAGGCTTCTTTTTTTTTCTTTTCTGTAAACGGAGTTTATGTGATTTACCAAAAAGCTCTAATTTGGTCTCAGAAGGAGTTTTGCTTATTCAGGTGTGTGTCCAGCTGGGGCTTTCTTGTCTTGCTCTCAGCAGTGGGGTCCTCCTGGGTCTCCTACCATAGAACCCCTTTTCATTGAGTTGGTGACAGATGGTGTGAGTTGAAACAGTTGCACCTTGTGTCTGAAGGTCAGCCTGAATCTGTTTTGCGTTGTCTGAGGTCCTTTCTCCACCATTCGAACAA
>OMOW01110702.1:0-11986 GCA_900312555.1 Lamprogrammus exutus
CCCCCGAGATATCCACGCTTGCCCCCCACGCCGCTCGCCCGATCTATGATAAACGCAAACACACACACACCCACACACACACACACACACACACACACACACACACACACACGGGATGACGGAAAGGTCTGTACAGGTTAACCTGCTCCTCAGTTAATAGGACAGTGTTGAAATTATTACTGGAGCTGTGGTGTTTGCAGTTTGATCATGTAAGGTTTATTCTGCTGAATCAGCATCAATTTAGCTACACATTGGTGGTAGCTGCATTTTTCTGCACTTATTTGTTAATGTATAGCAACACCATAAATGTCACCCCTGACAAAGCATATATTTGAATCCACCAGATATGAATCAATATTTGGATCTGAATTAAATTGCACCTGTTCATAGGCCATAAGATGATAAACATGACTTCATGTTTTTCATTAAGACTGGCATCTCTGTTTTTGATAACTTGGCAAGAATGTTGACAAATGCCCTATCTTACAATGCTGAAGAATGGAAAACACTCCAGTGTCCAGATCATGATGCGTATCTGCCTCAAAACCTTCCCCTAAGCACCACATATCTAGAATATTTCATCTTTTTTAGATATCCCGCTGTTCCTCCTGAACTATTAAGAGTGAGGTTTCCAATGACCTGTGTTGTGCATAATGTGACGTTAGGAATAGAGAAAGATGTAATAGAAACATTTTTGAGGGAAGAAAACCCTCAAATAGATAGAAAAGAGGATATGCATGACAAACTGTGGTAAGTCTTACATTCCAGATGGAAAGCACTGAAGCAAAGGTACATGTCTGATGGCAAACAGAAGACAAAATGTTGTTTTGTTTGACTAGATGGATGAAATGTTGGGACAATGGCCTATAGTTACTTCTCGCAGCTCTGTTATCAACAGTTCTCATTATAGCTCAAGCATTTGGTCGTCACCTCCAGTTTGTGAGAAACACAGACAGATTTGAGGATATAATAATCATCAATTCTCAGAGAGCTACTAGATGGTGGAAAGTGGAGTTGGTTAACCTTAGATCTCAATATTGCAGGATGAGAAAAGGAAACCTTACTCAACAACATCTTATAATGGGGACATTGCCATTTCACATTTGAACTTTGCTGGCTTTTTAAAATTCACCTATGTTTTGTGCAAAACTGGAGAGGAAACTCATTAAATGTACAGGGGAAAAAAGTGATATTGTCATCCTCTGTGAAAGACACACTGACATCTGTATGACTTTCATTCTCACCAACTTTAAAAAAGATGATTCTGATTTTAATCTCCCACTGAGAATCAATGACTGTGTATGGGATGAATTAGCCTTATTTGGTGCAGCTGGCGGGCTTAAATTCCAGAGATAGCGCAATGCCTCAAACTCACACAAACTACATCAAGAGGAGCCAGTTCTGGATGAAATTCAACAAGCACAGACAGGTGTTTTTAAAATCGACACAGGGATTTCTCCCTGAAACTCATCAATAGTTTGGTGCAGAGCTACGGCAGAAATCTGAATATATTTGTGTTGGAAGCTAACCCCATCACCTTCTTCCCTCATTGTTCAAACATATACAACGAAATGTTGTTGATGAAAAATGAAGCTGAAATTTTAATCTTAACATTGGCCAATCAGCTTCTCCTGCTACAGTCAATGTGAGCTGGAAAATATTCAAAATATCAAGCTTTTTGTTAAGAAAGCACACTTTTTGCAAATGTATCATCCGAGCGCAGTCATTAGCTGAAATGAGGTGACTTTGAAAGCCTGGAAAACCCCTCATATTTTCAGCAAAGAGCTTTCATGCAGATCACCTGATATTGTGAAACTTCTCCAACTTTACAAAGGAAATTCCTTGATAACTGCATACTTACTCTGCATATTTATCTCTGTCTCTCTGAGTGTTTACGGTAGACAAGACAGGGCATTTTCTGTTTTCTAGGTAAATAACCATTATATTTAACCCTGGTCACATATAATAACTGCAGATATGTTTTCAATCCTCATTTTCATTTTTGTTTTTTGTAATACCACAACCACGTGTGTGTGTGTGTGTGTGTGTGTGTGTTACCGTGCTGATCGTGGGTCCACGGTCCAGTCCAATCCAACTACCTCATAATGAGACTGAGACAAATCTTCTAGAGCATAGTGAGCATCCTTTGCAAACACAATCTGGAACACACAAATACAGATGTAAGAGCTATGAAATATACAAACAACTTTTCCACTTAGCAATATTAACAATCTTTGGTAAAATAGTGCCATCTACTGGTTATTCAGCTTAACAGTGAATTACATGAGACAGGATGAATCTTGCAAAGAGTGAAACTAACATATTTGTTAATCATAAGGAAGTACAATACAATGTTAAAAAAGAATTAATAAAATAAAAAATGTTTTATGTTGTCATATATACAAATGGAAAAGCAGAAACATGTCCATTGGAATCTGTTGACATGCACAGACACACAACAGTCTTTTAGAGAAGCATGTGTTTGGACATAGTATGCTGGTTATGTATGGATTGTCTGTGCCCTCTCTCACCATGGGAACGTCCTGTCCTGCTTCCTTGAGTTTTTCTTTGACACGCCGTGCAATGTCTCGGAGGTATGGCAAAGAAAAGTCTTTAAACTCGACAGGCCCCAGAGTGCCGGCATGGGACTCAAACACCTGAAGAGCCTGTAGACACAGTAGACAAAACAAAGGGAATTTTTTGGTTTAACTTAATATGAATTTAGGCAGGTAACATGAACCCAACTTGTCTGGATTAAATTTGAAAGCCACCCTGCTGTCCCAAATCCAGAAAACTGGTAATAATGGAAAAGTACGCTGATAGTTATACAGACTTTGTTTAATACTACAGGTTTGTGCCCTTTGTGATCTGCTGCTTTGTGGGAAAAACCCTAATTATGTGCTGATGCTGAAGAGCAGGTTTGTTTCCGTAAGGAAGACCTGCAGTAGTTGCCACACTCAGAGAACAGTATTTAAGTCCAAATGTCAAATATTCAGTTGGATGCACTTCACAAGTGTGAAAATGTTTGAAATGACTGAAACCCGCTGTGAAGTGTGGGCTACCCAAATATAAAAATCTGCATTTTGCTCTTTGTGACTAGTCAGTTCACAAAAAATAATCATGTCATGTTAACTATATTTTAAAGAAAGAGAAGAGGGATTAGAACACTGTTTGCAACTTTGGAGTATGCAGCGATTTGCCTCACAGGGATTGATTCATTTATTGATCAAAGGTCATTTATACTGTATGTGTGCACAGTAGAAGCATCACAGTTTATGACATGAGAGTGGGAATGGCAAAGAAATTCTGTGTTTACATGACAGTTACATTAGCAGATATCAGATACAGGTCAGATTTATTTCCAATGAATACAGTGCAGCACAGCATAATATGAGCCATGTCAGTAAAACATCAGAATTAGGCCAGGCAGTATGTTTACAGGCATGTTAAAACTTTGATTATAACCCAATTTAGGCAACAAATCAATTTTTTTTCAAATGTGTAAACACCATAATGCGATTGAAATAAGCTTAAATTGAAGTGAACTTACTCTGCACAACAGGCCTACATTATGCAACATATTTAAAATTAATGAATACATTTATTTATTCATCCAGCAAGGAGATTATTTGGTGATTAGCTGCTATTTTTTGATATTTATTATCAAAATGAAATCCCTAACTGCAGAAGCGTGTTGTGATCCTTGTTGATGGGCCGTCCACATAGGACGTAATGTGTGCTGCTGGGTAGAGTGCACGGAGGAGCACATTGGAACGAGGGACAACTCAGTGTGTCGCACGCTTAACAAAACAATGGCAAAACAAGTGGGCAAAATATTGTAGTGTGCCAAATGCTTTTCTCAGACACACAACTTACTTCAGCAATATTCATAAGGAGAGAAGCAGAACACAAGAGGAGTGCGTGGGTACACTAAATCCTCACGGCGAGACAGCGTTTGGGAGAGTTTATTGTACAGGGTCAAGCAAACCACTTTTTTCTTTCATAGCCCTTCTTTCCTTTATATACTGTATCTGTCCCTCACATTATTCCACCTCTTTCTGAATTCCCCATCTGTAAATGGTGAAACACATAGAAACATTTTGCGTGATAAACCAATGGTGTATGAAAATGAGGATCCCTAAATTCTGTAAAAACATCTCACCTGAACGTACTGGGCAGCGGTATTATGACATCAATGGTCTACTGTCAGACTTGGCGCTCAGCTTGGCAGCACAAATTCACCTGTGTGCCATTATACAACATAGACAGCAAAGTGCCAGATTTTGTGCATCCTTTGTGAAAGGCCCTTACAAAACGTTTTTAAAAATGTGTAACTTTTCCAAATTCACTCTGGGTGCAGTGCATGCATGTTCGACTGTTACTGTGAGTATCATCATAGTCTCTGTGTTTTCTTATTGTTGAGCCTGTTTGATGCTGCCCTCTTGGCCACAAAAAGATTTTAATCACAATGAGACCTACTTGGTTAAACAATGGTAAAATAAATCAAACATATTAATATGAGTGTTGATGACTGCATTTTTGTACCGACAAATAATCAGGCTAGTGAGTGCATGAAAACTTAATGACTTGTGTCTGGTGGCATGAATGTAGGCATTGTAGATTACAGTGTAATTAATGTTATTACGGTGTTTGGCTGTTCTCCTTGAATGAAAGCAGCTTGGGTGCTTTATGATGGTGAATAATAATCTGCAAACCGATGAGCAATGAGCACAGTGATAATGTGAGTGCTGCCAAACAGTGTGAGCAAAATGACGAAGGCAGAGGTGCTGACCTGGGCTCCAGCTGCCACCTGACCCAGCAGATACTCCACAATCACATCCGTCAGCATCCTCAGCAGCATGTGACTGGCCTTGGGGTGCCGATAAAGCCAACGCTTTGCCTTAGAATGGGTGCTGGAGCCTCCGCCTTCAATCATGTAGGACATCAGTGTCCACTGCGGACAGCAACACAAGAATATGAAGGCTTGATGGGGATATTTACAGATTGAAGTTGCTGTAGAAAGATATTAGTCGATCTTAGATATAATTATAGACATTAATATACATATTTAATAAACCCAAAGCAAATTTCTGCCTGGGACGCAAGATTTTGCGTCACCACACCTCCTAATGACAGTAAGTTTATTTTATATAGAGCCTTTCTCTCAACCAAGTTCGCTTAACAGGATGGGCACAATAGTAAAACACAGTAATAAAATAGCAAGTTTTCTCTTGTTGTCCTAAAGGTATTTACTAAACACTGATCATGACCAAAGCCACAGTTCAGGTCATTTGAATAAAGTGGCTCTAATGAGGATCAGCTGTTACACGCTTTGAGACCTGAATACACATATGTGGAAGACAAATGAGCGCACAAGTGTCTCTTCAAATGCTGTCCACTTGACTGAGGAAATGAAAGTTACATTTTGATCCGGACAGATCAATAAAGTCAGTAACTTAAGAGTTCCTAGAATTATGAAACACCAATCTGGGAGATTTTAGGTCATTCAATGTTTAAACTCAGAATCTGACAGGATTACTGCTGTGAATCAATATGGAGCAGTGTTTTTTCAATCAGTTGCACCTAACAGCGGATGCAAATTCTGAGTAAATTCACTCCCACAAGGTGTCAGTATTCAATATGGTAATTGTGCACTTGAAAGTGGCAAATACAAAGACCCAACGCTAAGATAAGCTAACTTCTGCAGTCTTCATCACAGAGACAGAACACAACCGGGCGGAAATACCTAAGCTGTATTGCACAATTTATGCAACTATATTCAGACAGTGAAGTCTGACTTCAATTTTTTGCATCACAGTAACTAAAATGCGTCGGCATGTTGTTATGTACATTCATGTACTGTATGTGTCTGTGAGTGTGACTGATTTCTCTTACCGGAGCTCCCGTGAATCCAATGAGCGGCACCTTGCCCTCTATCCTGTGTCTGGTCAGCGTGATGGCCTTGAAGACGTAACTCAGCTCCTTGCTCACGTCCACTTTAGCACTCAAACGCTGAAGGTCCTCAGGCTCCTTCAGGGGCATCGGGAATGAGGGACCTTTACCTGCCACCATCTGGACTTCCATACCCATGGCCTGGATAGAGGGAGATGGATGGAAACATGAATAAACATACATGCAGATTGACAGACAGCTTCAGGTAGACAAAAATGTAAATTTCTTTCATCACCCTGTTGATCAACTTGACTGTGGTGCGAGCAAAAGCTGCTAACAGTTTTGATGATATGACTGCAGTTTCTTAAATTAAAAAAAGAAATATGTGAGTCTTTATAGCTGATGTCGACAGGTTTATTTCTGTAACTATATCAGCAAACACGCCACATTCTCATCTGCTGTGTAGTGATTTTTTTGCAAAACACAGTCTTCCATACCTTTCACTTTTCCTGGAAACATAGAAAAATAGTGCCTTGCTCTAAACATATTATCTTAAAAATTACCGCAAATTTGCAACAATGCTAATCTATAATTATGACAACTGTTCTTTACAGCTGATAAGAGTGATGTAGTGCTAAAATTCGAGTGTCTGGAGTCACCCACTAAAACTTTAAGGCAACTAATAAATTTTTTCAAATGCCGAACGTGTGTGGTTGTTGTCCAGAGACATTTGCACTTTTATATTAGCGAAATTAATGTGTCCACCGGGGAGAACAAAGTACGGAAACTATAGAAGCAATCTCTGGATCTTCATCCACACATTGCCCAATCTCTTTCCAAGAATTCATTTTGACTGGCTGTTCTTATAGTGTTGCTCAGAGATCATATACATTTTTGTAATTTCAGACATCAGCGAGATACTCCTCTATCTGCACCATCTACTTGTTTGTTTTCCTGTGTGTTGCTTTTTTTCTCCCTGGTTGGAATCTGCCTCACAACGGGAAGTTGTGCATTTCAACCAATCAGATTGTTTCGACACACTAGACCACACGACACGTTGTTGACATTTGGAAGGTGAGTATGGAGGCACATATCAGCATCCTTGATTTCCCAGAACACCCTTTGCTGCATTTACATGAACTTCTGTCAAAGTATAAATCCAGATTTAACAGGTAAACTGAGTGGATGACAGGGACAGGGGCCCTGGTGATCCTACCTGTGGGACAACCAGGATGTCAGAGAAGATGATGGCCGCATCGAAGGGAAAACGTCTCAGAGGCTGAAAGTGAAGGATGGGTAAATTAAAAAGCTGCATGAGAATGTGGCAAAAACTGTAAAAACCAGACTCAGTCCACTGCAGGATCGTACCTGCAGAGTGAGCTCACAGCAGGACTCTGGTGACTGACACGTCTCAAAGAAGTCCTTCCCTGCTCTGTACTCACGAAACTCTGCACATTACAAACATATATGAAAACCAGAATAGAATAAGCAATAGACATAAACAATAGCGACGAAGTCAACACTTTAAAGTAAGGAGTGAAAAGATATAAGCAATTAAGTATGACAGTATAAAAATTTGCTTTGTGGCAACACGACTTGGATCAAACATGTTATCGGAAAAATAACAGCAACAGCAAAATGACTAATGTGTGTTACACGAAGATCTGAATGATAAAAGAACCATGAAAAAATAAATTAAGTCTTCTTATATCACTGCAACTCATTATATTATTCTGTTTAATAAAACATCTCAACATATTAAGGGTTATGATAATAATCCCACATTTTTATCGTGGGATGTGAGGATGAGGAGGGAGTTCCTCTATCCTTACATCTTTAGTAAGCGGGACTAAGATGCAAGGAAAAGACATAAGGGAAATGTGGAAACAATTTAAAAGCTTTGGGATGCAGGGAATGCATACACACCAACTTGCTACATGTTTGCTCACATACCCTGTATCATTCTTTATGTCAACCTGAATCCTCCTCAATTTGAAAGCCAAAACATGAATGGTCTGCACTGGAACACCTTACAAAACTGCTTCTGAAATCACTCAACAGTGTAAACAAAGAAGACCAAAATTGAGGAGATCAACATTTTACATCTACACAGCAATTAGTATCTACACTTTGGCAATTATATTCCAAAACGTTTAAAATAAAAATGTGTTAATTATCTTTTCGACCTTGACTTGTCAAGATTCCAATCAGAATTTAAAATTTCCACGACTTTTCCAAAACTTCGGGGATATTTCACCTGTTCCCAAAACATTTACGTAAATTTATCAAAGATTTTTTTTCAAAATCAAAGATTATTTTTGCTTTGAGGAGACATAAAAGTAAGAACTAGAGAAAATCTGCTTGGTTGATTGGAAAGAAAATGCATATCCTAAATCTCAGACTGCACCTGGTAGATATCTTCCAGCCTGTCTCATACACCAGACTGGGACATGTTCGGTTTCCTCTCCTCGCGCCGCTCGCAGGAATGTGTCGTTCTGGAGCTGAGGAAAGTCTTTGGGGCTGCAAGGAAAAATGTATACCAATATTTCATCTGAATTAATTAAGCAAAGTTTGAAAAACACAGAGAGATCAGAGGACCGTTCTGCTTCACATTAAGAAAAGAAAAAACACAAATAAAAAAATATCTAAAGCAAGTTTTTGAATACATGTTCTTCATATTGGTACTTGAGTACAAAATTACCATTTGGATTATTCATGTTTTTTGACTGGACAAAATAGTTTGACTTATAATGGACTCAGTATTGTTAAGAAGTAATAAATATTGTGCAACTTAGCCTGACTTAAGGGATAAATTGTCACACATCCACGTTGTGTCCAATCACAGCACATGTGATGGGAAGGAAGTGAGAGAAAGAGTCCACTGGACACTAAAAGCAGGAGGAACACATCCCCTCCATTTTCCTCAATGAACACAAACGGAAATATTTCAGTGATTATCAATCACTTCTCTATCAATCTAAGCATTGTAGATCATCATTTATTTCACACAGCACACACACTTGTTCAGACAAAGAAATGTAAACTGAGCCCATTGGTCCTATGGGTTGGAAGCACTTGTTGTAATCTCCGGGTTATAGAAAAAGCTGCCCACTGACTGATTATTAGTAGTTTTCAATCGAATTAGTCTTACTTTAGAACCACACATATTTCCCTTACAGCTTTTGGCGGACACCCTCCATAAACACACATCGGTTCAGAGCTACAATAAGGTCGCAAACTTGCGTTATCTGAAACCCACTCATTCCTCCCTTTCGTCAGCAGCCATACTGGGCTTTCAACTGAAGAGCAGACTGATAATGAGTGATAACACTCCTGTTCTCTCTTATCACCTCCCAGCAGCACAGAAACTGTTGAATGAGCAGCTTACATTAAATCTTTTGACTTATTTATTGTGTAACTGTGCTTGTACTTTACTGTGCAAACAGGCTTTATGTTGAACCTGAAATAATTATGTAATAAAATGATGGACAGACCATCAATAATTTTAATAACTGATCATTTTAGTAATTTATCAAGTAATGGATAAATAGAGGATGTGAGGATTTGCAGCATTTCTGTGTTACATAAATTTTAAATTCAATCAATCATTTTTTGATGGGGTGATAAAAAATAATTTTTAAGATGTTAACTTTGGTTCTTGTAACTTGTAACATTAATGACTATTTTTTGTCAATTTATACATTAAACACTAACTGAACAATCAAAACAATATTTGACAGATGCTTAGAGGTGGATTAGATTACTTGGAGTTTTAGAAGATCCCTGTCTATAATAACTGTAAAGGCAAGTGTAGCAGTGCAGTGTGGCTGTATATTCATATAGCACCATTCAGACAAAATGACAATTTAGTGAATTACAAAGGCATAAAAAGACATATTGTTTACATATTAAAGATTTTAAAATACAATTAAAAGGGAAGGCATAAAATTCGAAATTTAGAAGATAAAAAAAGACAAAAAGCAATAAAAACAAATAAAAGACTAAAAAGTTCAAAGTTACAGTACATGGAAAAATAGCACCTACTGCAAACTTAAGTAAATGGCGATTAGGGCAGCATCCCAACACATTCAACATAACATTGCAGTTTTAATTGTATCTATTTTGTGGGATTAGGATGAATGTCATTACACACATTTATAGAGATATATTTTCATAATTTGTGTTAAATCAGCGATCAGAGAGTTTTCAGTCAGTCATCAAGCAGGACTTAAACGCACCACAGAGGATGGAAGCAGAGGAACCACACAAATTTTTATATTGTAGGGGGTAGAAGAAATGTTTGGTAAATAAACCCTACGCCGAATTTGCTAGGAAACTTAAATTATTCGTAAAGGCTAATTTTTCTTTTTTTTTTCTACAGGGTTGTATCGTCGAATGTGAGTTAGGAAAAACGAAATAGCTCGAGTTTTAAAGGGGATTTCGGGATATGGAGGTTATTTTAACAAAAGCCACATTGATGTAAAGCAAGTATAAAACACTACGAGGACAGAATACATACGAACACATGATGCTAAATTCTGCTTCTCTATGTGAAATAGTTTATGTTATAGGTGACGCCAGGAAGTTTCATAACATTATTCTGTTTTGACAGCTAGCAGCACAAAAGCAAACTGAAGCTTCCTAATGAAACAAATGAAAGACGAACAGGAGAAATGCTCACAGAATTAAGTCGTCTATGCTCATATCGGCGAAGGAGCGGAGGATGCTGTCTTTCGTCCTAAGGAGTTACTTTCAATCTGCAGCTCCTAAACTAAAACCGTCATTCAACTCACTCCCCGTCTCACAACTCTCTCACACCGCTCCGGACCGCGGCCATTTTAGCAAGGCCACGTGACCAGGAAAAGAGCTGTAATTTCAAAATAAAATACCCACAGTAAAGTGAGCCTCGTGGAGGTCATGCCATTTCGTAGTTACAGTTTTACTTTATAAAATCTGTTTTCTGTGTAAAATCTGTTTTCATCACCCCTCATAAAAATTCAAGTTTCACCTTCCATTTTTTAAAAACGTTTTGTTAAATTTCAGATCTCCTGCCCGGATTTGGTCTGTCCAATTCCGCTACTCTTGTGCTCCATTGCATATTTCATTGTCCCCACTGTCTGCCAAGAGGAGCACATAACACAACCCTGTCTTAATTTAGCACCAAAAGAAAAACCCCCAGCAGGCAGTGGCAGAGGCAAGGCCATTTTCAATGGGGTAGCCAGCATGGAACCCGTGGTCATTTTGGGGTGGCACATAAATCACTATTATATGAACATAAAAATGCATCTAACTAAAAAATAAGGGGCTATTTTAAGCACCTACAACACATAACTCTCCATTATTTGGGAATTCAGGCAGTGGTGGAAAAGATCAAATGATATTCAGAGTATCCAACATTTTTTTCTTGTTCCTGCACGTTAAGTAACAAAGACACTTACACTATAGGTACAAAGTACAAGCATCACAACCTACAGAGTATTACTACTGTTCTGAGAGCTGGTGTTCAGCTCAGCAGCACTATGAGCTCATTCTTTATCACTGTATCATCAAGGATACAGAGACACAGACAGATACATAATTAAAAGTTTTTTAATCAACGTCTAATTACATTATTATGTAGCGGCCGGGGGATTATGGTCGCTGTCATGACCGACACTTCCGCGTTAGTGGCACCAATGCATGCTGGGAGTTTTCCGTGTTGTGTGACCATGAGTACAAGTGGTACCTATAATAATCACACTGTTCATGTCACAACGTGAGAATGTAGTTATGTTCAATTGCCAGTTTTAGAGCATTGCAATAAATGAGCCATACTCAATTCCAGCTGGTCCTGCTATACCTTTACTTTACAAAGTTGCCACTATATGAAACCAATAAAAGTAATTGACATATACAAAAAAAACAATATTTCTTGGCTCAGAATAAATGTCACAACCCAAAAAGCTGCAAAACTATTTGAAAAAAAAATTACAATAGTCCTTCAAAGACTGACAATAGAGGCCTTGCACAGAATAATAATAATAATATAATAATAATAAATTTTATTTCTATAGCACACTTTAAAATCCAAAGACATGGCTGCCTGAACCCATTG
>OMOW01110802.1:8229-22216 GCA_900312555.1 Lamprogrammus exutus
TATATACATTCGCACTATACACACTGCTCTCTCCTCCTCTCTGTTTTCTCTGTCGGAAGCTACCCCCACCCCCCCCCCCCCCCCCCCCCCCTCCTTTTTTCCTGTACATTTACATCTCTTTGCGGGTGATAAATGTGTGAGGACTCAAGGCTGGAACGTCCATAGGCAAAGTGAACAATGGAGGAATGTGATGGTGGAGCACCTCTGTGTGGTCGAATACAACATTGCAGGTGAGGCGCTCCCTTGCTCCTCAACCGTTTCCAGGCATACCGAGCGTGAGTGAAGGTGTGATGAAAAGGCTGAGGGTGAAGTTCTAGTTAAAACTAAGATCCTAAGATGTCTGCAAACCAGCAGGCAAGTTAAAATGATAGAGAAGCAGACCACAATCCTGACAAGAACCATGTCAGCTTCTAGGTCTGGAATTTAGTCTTGACACATATTAAAGTCGTGGGAGCGTTCGGACACTGGGGAGTTTGGCAAATAGTTTTTTGGGATCTTCTCGCTCAAATAAAAAGCCACATCTCTTAACCGTTGACCACCATAGCCAGAGGCATCATCCTATAAGGGTCAAACTTTCAGGTTCTCAGATCATTTTGTAAGTCTTTGGTGAGGCTTAAGTCCACTGAGATACATCGCAAACAACTGTTGCCAAGCTCTCCAAGCTGTAGGAACGTCTGTACCTAAATTACATCAGATTTCGATAAATAAAACATTTTCAAGCTCAAATTTAGAGATGCTCCACTTTAGTTGTGCAAAATTCCTAATTCCAAGGCTGCGTTACCCCACGCAGAGCGCATCGTGCGACCATCACACCATGTTGCTTTGTGTGTTGGGGCTGCGACTCTGGAGGTCCAGCACCTGGTCCAGAACCCAGCTGATGTTGGGTCTCTCCTTTGGATTTGATATCATTATGGAGCTCAGCAGCAACTGCAACCCCTCTGAGTATCTGCACAGACAAAGACAACCAAATGCCAAAACAGGAGAAAGTAAGTTTGATCAGATATGAATCCGTTATCTTATCTTAAATCTTATCTTATATTATACTACTACTATAATTGGAGAGCGTGTGTGTGTGTGTGTGTGTGCTTGCTTGTCCGTCAGCACCATTCCTCCAATCGCCTCCAAACGTGGCAGAAACATTGTTCAAGGGTCCGGCATGTGCATAGGGTGCTTTACATTCATTTACATTTTTATTCTCTGTTTTATTTGCATTAACAAATTATAGTGGTGGGAGATGGGAGACATGAATGGAATCATGAATGATAATGTCACAGTTGTTAATGACACACACACACACACACACACTACTTTGAGAATCATGAATGATGTCACAGTTGTCACTCTACTCCACTGCATATGCAGGTCCAAGAATACACAGATCAGAAGAAGATCAAAACTATGATATAACATAAAGCGCAGACGTGTTTGACGATATTTCTTTTCACAGTCAAGAGTTCACTGTTACAGCACGAGGACTGACCTGCAAGACGGAGGGATGGCCACAGGATTTTGGACAGCCAAGGCAACACTGTCCCCCCTCTGAAAAACCAGGTCATAGGGTCCCTCTAGCATCATCATGCAGTACAGCACGCAGCCGAGTGACTGGAGGAGGCAGAATGGAGGAGAAACAATCCATATACGATCATCACGGGCTCGTACGTGAATGATTCTGATCTGAGTTTTCAGGGATACAAAGGCATTACCCAGATGTCTGTGCGCTCATCGATGATGCAGTGACTCTCCACGTTGAAGAGTTCGGGAGCCCTGTAAGAAATGGTGCACCGCTGAGCTGCCCAATCCTGGATGGTCATGGCCTCTCTGGTTCCTCTAACCTGCAGTGAATTCAGTGTTATCAGCATCATCGCTCGCTTATAGGAGGCAACTGCTAAAGGAAGAAGCACCCGACTACAAAAGTGTCCGGTCTGTTTTTACATTTGAACACTGCAGTGCTTTGCAAGAGAGCAACGACAGTGTTATGTTTTCATTTTACTGATTAGAAAAACGAAAATATAATTTGTCAGTAACCTTTTAAGCACAGTAAAAGCACATCTGAGTGGCCCGGATGTGCAATAATTACAACAGACAGCAGTAAGTACAGAGTCGATAAGAGCAGCCAGTGTGGATCAGCCTGACCTCAGGCTTCTGCTGAGGTGATTTGGGCTTTAAAAGGCTTTGGTGCCCGACCTGTCCGTGTTCGTAATATCAACCGGAAATGAGCCTCTAACCTCAATCCTGGCTCGGTTCATAGAGCCCAAGTCCATCAGGATCGGTCTGTCGTCCTCCTCCAGCAGCACATTTGTGGGCTTGAGGTCTCTGAAAATCCATAGCAGACAGCAGCTGTTTCAAGCATGTACGTGTGGAAACTCAAGCAGATCATATTGGAAATCGACAATCTTGCATGATAATCAAATTGATTACGCAGGCCTAATCAATGAGAATTTTGTCACATTCAAGAAGGTGTTAAAATGTTTTGGTTTTGTAAGCAAGTCAGTGGAAGTCTGTTTTTAACGGCTAGGCCTATGCCTGGATAAATGTGTGTGTGTGTGTGTCTGCAGAGGGACTGTACCTGTGTGCATATCCTTTCTCATGAATGGCCTTGAGGCCAGAGCAGATGCCACGCAGGATGTGCAAAATCTGCTTTTCTGGCATGGAGCTCCCCTTGTCTCTGAGTTTCTCCAGGACAGACCACAAGCTGCCCTTCTGTTTGCACAAACACCAACACATCACCATGACAACACTTTTCCTTAAAGCGACTTGTAATCACACAAATTCAAGCACCAACTTACTCTAATGTAAGGCAGCAGTAACCAGGCTTCAGTCTTGCCACCACGGTCGACAAAGGTGTGTGCGACTAAGGTCAAGACGTTGGGGTGGTTAAACATCTGGTGCATCTCGACCTCAGTCTGAGCCTCCTGACGACCCTCTCGATCATGGCACAGGATCCTCTTCAGAGCGTAGAAGCGGCCATCCTGCACCCCTTCTACCAGGTCCACATAACTAAACCCACTGTTAGGAGGACACAGGATCAGGAAGGAGGGGACAAAACAGGGACAGGTGGATTCTTCTGAACTCATCACATCACATTTATCTTACCCTTCATCTAGCCTCTGGGTGAAGTAGTATCTCTTGTTATCAATGGTGATGGAGCCACGGGAGCATATACACAATGCCTGCCCCATCCTGGCTGGCACATCGTTTTACACCAAGCGTTTAAGAACCTAATAGTAGAACAATATTAAGAAAAAGACAGACTGGCGGAGGATGTGATGTTAGTTAGCTTGAAACGTAAATAATCAAATAGAAGACAAGCAAATACAATAGGAAAAAGCGATAATTAGAATATCGTACGTTTTTAAGGAAGGGCAACAACAGAAAAAAAGGAACACTTGAACAGCATGTGGCTAACAAATAACATCTGTGAAGCATTTCGTCAACATCTAGTTAGCTTTCATTAGCAAGCAACTTTCAAGCTACACCTAGCTAAATGTAACACAAATAACAGTGTCAAGCCCGAATCGTTTGCTAAATTTTTTACTTTCTAGCTTTTTTGTAATAGTTAGCAAAATGCAGTTATGCGAGTACGGTATGACGTTACCTTTGTAATGGAAATAGGCTAGCTACCTGTTTGACTAGTTAGCCTGCTATTATGTTTCCCATTTCTTGTTCTCGTAATAACTGCTAGTTTAGTTTAGCTACAGGTCACAGCGCTGGAAGAGGACTAGCGGCACGGGTCGGTAAAGCACACTGAAGAAATGATGGCGGATTACGAGCATAATAGCGAGAGTTGCTCCGACGATGGAGGTGATATCTGTGCCGATGTGATCTCTAAATGAGGTTTAATAATAAGCAGAATTTAACGTTAGCGTCCCCCGCTGCTTAGCGAGTAAACAGTCTGCGCCAGGAAACGATGACAGACGGCAGCTAACGTTATCATCGGAGACAGCTAATGTTAGCGCCGCGTCGCTCGCTAGCTAATGCTAAGTAGCAGGGATTTTAATGTTGTAATGTATTTAGGTAGAGCAAAGGTAGTGTGACAAATTGTCCTAACTTACTGCCAACATTAGCCAGCTAGTACTCTTTAGTACCCCGCGTGTCCAACTTTAACGATGACTTTAGTTTGAATGCGTCGGTATTTGCTTCTAGTGTTGGTAAAATGTTGCAGGGGGAATATTATTCTTCTATTATGCACCCACAAGTGTAAAGTTTGTGTGCATTACAACCGCCAGTTTAGGTAAACAAAAATAACCAGACGAGTTATATTTATTCAATTAAGTTTTCTATAATGTTTAAGGCAATGAACACGGTGTTCTTTTACAGCTTTTACAATGTATCAGTATTAATATACATTCATAGTCGTTTAGTATTACGCTGACGCATCTTGCGTGTCTTTGCAGCCTCTTTGCAAATTTGCATACCTGTGTCTCACGTTTGCCTAAAATCTAAAATGAATAATAAATGTTGAAATCAATGAGTGGTCAATTAGTAGTCCCTACAAATGCCTTATTTTTTTCCTTCTATTTAAAGTTTAATACATACCAATTTCAATCTCTTGGTGTCTTGCACATCAGTGAAATATTGTGTAAATTCTGAAAAATTAACCATCTTACATTATGCAAAAATGATTACAGTTAAATTTTTCTAGTTTGTGACACCGTTTAACTTGGGTCAAAGAGTCATTCATAGAGACAAAGGAACTTTTTGTCTTCATCTGCTGTCCCAAAAGCAGCCACTGATTCATTCAGACTGAAGTCATCAGTGTCCACTCGTTTGTCCAGAACACCTGCGTTATCTTTGACAGTAATCTAATTTTGTTGAGGAGTAGAACATTCACTTTCCTCTCTCAGATCCTGTATGCCCTCATAGACATTCTCACCCTGTCTATGTAAGTTAGACATATTTTCGGTGGCTATTGCTGACGTGTCTCCAGGTTGACTGGTAAAACTGTGAATTATAGAGTTGAATGTACCTGCAGTTCACTGATGGCTTGAAAAGCAGCCACTCAGTTTATGGTGACAGCTCATTGTCCAGTTGCTCACCTTGGTGAGTTGTCTTGCCTCAAGCAGGGCCGCAGGAGGAGGGAGGCAGAGTGAAAACTAAGCCTGTCTCTTGTAGCACTGTGGGAGGAGCGGCTGCTGTCAAACGCACATCTCAGCATCTCACGGCTGAAGCCGAGGACGAGTCCTCAGCAGACCCACCGGCACCGAGCAAATTCACCAAAATAGGCTTCGTTATGAGCAGTCAGATGGGGAAGAAGCCCAACCCGATCTCCATCAAACTGGGAGCAACAGTGAGTATATAATCAGTCATACAAACTAACTGCATTGCGCTCTTGATTATATGTGTAAAACTTTTACTTTAGTATTGGGAATAACAATAGTGGCGGTGTTGCATCATTCTGTTTGTTACACTTACACAGCGAGTTTCACCAAAGCAGAAAAGTAATGCAGCTAGGAGTGAAGATGACACATTGCTCAGGGGAACCCAAAAATAGAACATAGCCCCAAATTCTCAGCAGGTCTAACTTGGTACCACGTACACTTTAAAAGTTGCCCTCATTGTAAGCAGTGCTGAAACAGTTGATACAAATTCAGTCAACATCCTGGTATTTGACACTATTAAAGAACCTTCTCAATTACCAGATTGTTAGGGACTCTTGTCCGTGCGATACTGTATGATTTATTGCAGCCCTGTAGCTACTAGCGGTGTTATATTATTACATTATAACAATGTGCCCTGCATCTGTGTCTACTGCAGGGTTGTTGTATTAGATTTCATTGGGTTGTACAAATGTGCTTAATAAACTGGCAACTGAGGTTTTAATGATTTTACAAACAGCCCTTTAGTGTCTGGTGATAAACACTAGAGATCATGATGATCTGTAATGCTGCCAGGTTGTATGTTCTGTTTTGATGTCTTAAATCCTGTGTCCTCAACCTTCTTCTAGAAACCCAAAGAACCTGTACCTGCACTTCCTCCCAAAAAGCCCGGGCTGGCCTCTGTTTTTAATGAGGATGATGACGTAAGTGCCACACACACACAGTCATGGTCGACCAACCCATCAGAAACCCAAATATGCGTAAACTAATGTTAACTTCTTTCATCTGGTAATGCAGAGTGAACCTGAGGAGATGCCTCCAGAAGCAAAGATGAGGATGAAGAACATTGGCAGGTATAAATACACACATAATCCACATTTCCACTCATCAGAGCATAAGAGTCATATTATGTGCGTTGCTACATTGTACATTTATTTGTCTCTTCTTGCTGAATGATGCAGGGAGACGCCAACATCTGCTGGACCCAATTCCTTCAATAAGGGCAAGCAGGGCTTCTCTGATCACCAAAAACTTTGGGAGAGGAAAATAAAGGCACAGGCAGATAAACTGTAACTAAGTTTTTGTCACTAAGGGATCATTTTGTATCGGTTAAACCATGTCAGAGATATCTACGAAGGCTCAAATGATTCCTAACTGTGCCCCCATGTTGGGACAACCTCTCAGCTTTGTGGACACCAGGAACAATTTAAGCCTTCTATGATTTTCAGCGACCGAGCATCACGGTTCTAAACCACTACCGGCTGACGCTGACTGAGATGTGTGAGATGTGAGTGTCATGGCTCTGGGATGGGAGATGCACGGAGGGGTCGAAAAACAATCCAAAAATGAATCTTGCCGTTGCTGTCAGACATTGAAAAATTGTCAGTTTGGTGGCGGGACAAACAAAATTGCCAGACTAAGGTTTAAACTCTTCAATCTTCCAGAATATCCACATTTAAAAAATAAAACCCCTGCCATTCCACAATTCCGAAATTCCGCCAGGATAAAGCCGGGTGACTTGTTCAGCTGCTCAACCTGATTTTCACGCACCCCGAGGCCTTTCTGAGACGCTCGTTTCTCTCTGAAGCTGCTCTGGTATCATCCTCAATAATCCCCTCGTTTTGCTTGTCTGCTATTGGTGTAAAAAATGTACATAGAACTGTGATGTTTAATTTTTTTTTATGCTTGGAGTGTGTGTGTGTGTGTGTGTCTGTGTCTGTTTTAATGTGCATGTGTTGCAAAGTAAGTGGGACGCAGTTTAGACCGATTTATTTTTGTTTCATTTATTCTCTCAAAAGTAAATGCAGAATTGTCAATTTGTTTTCTCACCAACTGTGCTCCTCCCTAAGCTGTTTCCTTTTGCACATTTTGTCTGTGTGTCTGGCCGTGTTCAACCAACACTGTGCTCCCCTCTGCTCTACGTAATCTGTCAAACCATCGCCGTGTCTTGAGTCTGCTCGTGTTCGGAGCGACAGGAGAGATGTGTGTGTATCAACCGTTGATATCGATGAGGAGCAGCTGTGCACTCTGCTGTAACTCGGCCATCGAGGCTCTTGTGTCCGCCGTGTTTCATTCGCTAACTAAAGATTTTGAGTTGTTGTTGGCCCCATAGCAGAAAGCCGATGCTTTCAATCCTGTTTGCTCATAATTGGAAATGTGAAACCTCAGTGACTTCTCCTGTGCCTGAAACATTTTTTGAAAAAAAAAAATCTTTGATCTGAAATATGGACCCTGAATTCCTCTGTGGATTGTATAATTATAGTGCAGGATATCCACTGCAACACCATGTTTTATCAAGCAGAACTACTGCTTTAAATGCATATTTGATAGCCAGTCAAATAAAATTTTGGATGATGTGTATTGTGTAAAGGTTTTATTGCTCAACTTTCTGCTGTAAAAGGAAAAACATCCTTTTCCCACATCACATTTCTTTTTCTGGAAGTCTGTAAAGCTTCATGAACTCACTTGAACCAAAGTGTCCACCTGGCAGCTTAAAGCTCGTAGTTGGTTTTAAAATGTGTCATTTCCTATAAACTTCCTTCTTCCTTTACTGCTTTTTACAGATGGTTTTTAATGTAAGTTACATTTTCCTTGTTTGAATTTTTTTGAATTATTTATAGATAAGTGAGAATCGTCACTCAAGTTCTGGTTGTTTGATATAGAGACAAAATAAATGATCAGATAAAGCAAACACACTGAAAATGGCATAATTGGGGGAAAAAAACATTCTGTTGACATAATTTATTTGTGCCTATTGTACATGGCTGTCTGTGTCAGTTTCAGCAGAACACAGTTCAGTCAGTCCAGTTTTTGTAAATATGTATATACAGTACATATTCTATACATTTTATCACAAATAAATGTATCAGTTTGGTTCTGCATGAGTGACAGAGGCTATCCTCTGAGTTGGCATGGTTTTCCTCAGTGACCTCCAGAAGTTTCTGGTGGCTCTCTCTGGTTTGCCTGAGGTCCAGTTTAGACTTGGTAGCACCTTTAAACCCCTTTGGACCAGTGGGGGCAGTGGAGGGTCCAGCTGGCTGAGGGGTGCTGAGGTTCTGCTGGTCCATATTAGCAGGAGTGTGATGTGGGCATTTTGTAGCAAAGCCTGGAGATGTGGATACAGTTTTGAAACCTTTACTGTGTGTTAACCACAGAAATGTGGTGGTTAAAAAACACATAAAAGCTATATGCATTGAAAGACAATGTTAATATCATTCAGAAGTTACTATAAGTTTCATGAGTTTTTAGACAAATTCGGGCCTACCAGGCTGCTGCCTATTTTAGTTTATATAAGTGACCTGAAATCAATGTGAGTTGACAGGCAGCTACTTATGTTGTTGAGCAAATCAAACCCAAGACAGTCTGATGCTTTAAAAAGCACATTGTTTCAATTAGTCATGAGCCCTCCTGCTAAGTACAGACGTGGCTAAAAGTGCTGGTACCTTTAAAATTTAAACTTTCTAAAATAAGTTACTGATAATCTGACAAAAGTAATCAGCATCCATCATTCTTTATTCCATATATAAAAGAACTGACACTTTGCTTTTGATTTCCGATGTAAAATATTTGAATAATAAAAGAAAGGAAAATGGTCCAGACAAAATGATTGATACCTCTTAGAAGTGATAATCAATAATTGGATTGTAGTGATATTTCAAGCAGACTATTTTCTTTCATTAGTATCACAGGTGACTTCATTTTTATCATCAGCTATTCAGCCTATTTAAATGAGGAAAAGTTCTCCCTGTGCTATTTGTCGCTTTTGTCAGAATCATTTTATTTCAAAGAAAATTATGGGTTTTTGTTTTTATTTTAAAGGTACCAACACTTTTAGCCACATCTGTATATGCACATGGAATCATTTTCACCCACTCAAACCTTCAAAGTTCATAAAAAATGATCCCACCTGCAAAGAGTATCACATATTATGTGCACATGCAGGTTTATATAGACACAGCTATACAAAACTGCATGTTACAAAAATGTCCTAATCACATAATAAAAAATAAAGCGGAACGTAAAAGACAAGAGCAGACTCAAACCTCAGCAGTGATTCCTGGATTGTTCGATCAAGGAAATAAATATTGTGCTAAATTGAATTGGAATGTGCTTTGGAATGTGGATGCCAGTAATGTCAGTTATTTGCAGTTTGTTGTTAATACGCTAAAACATACAGAATATTGTTACCAATAAGGTAAGACAATAATAAACACATATATGTTACTCATCAGTTAACTTTTTCCTCTGTTTACCTTCAAGAACACAATAAAATATTTGTTCTGTGATTTGTAATTCAGTTGGACTTATCAGTAAAGTGACACCTGTGTGTTGCTATTGAGCTGCACAGGTGATGAGATGTACCTGGATCCCTGATTCCAGAACAAACACAGCGTTGCTGTTGCAGAGGAAGTCAGCAGACAAGAGACAGATCAGCATTTGGCTCCTCTGTATGGCATCAACCACACTGTTTGTGTATGCTGCAACACACAATGGAAAACATGAAAACAACATGAAAAACAATCAACACAGACACACACTTTCTTTTTCTGGTGGCTCTTTCTGGTTTGCCTGAAGTCCAGTCTAGACCTGGTAGCACCTTTGAACCCCCATGGACCAATGGGGGCAGCGGAGGGTCTAGCTGGCTGAAGAATACACACACACACGCACACTTTTTTCACTGACCTCCACCAGGTAGCAGGTCCCTCTCCAGTAGGCAGAGGCGATAACCCCACTGGTCCTCTAACACCCGAGGCAGCAGCACCTCCAGTGGCCACTGGATGGCGTTCCCCTCCTCACTGTTGAGCTGATCCATGCTGAATAGGGACGCTGTCAATAGGTTTTGCCTCTGTCAGTGTTATCCTATCTCACCTTTGGAGTGACACGCAAATGGAACGGAATGAAAGATTTGGTACCTGAACAGGCTGGTCTACCTTCTTCATCAGTATCTGGTGCTGATGGTGAACACACGGTGGAACCTCCCATCGCCTCTGCTGAGGGGCCGCTCCACACATACGACAAAAACACATCAAACTCTTTCTCCTCTGCTGAGTTAGGTTGGATGGAGATGACATAAGAACATTAAAAAAAACAAAAAAACATTTAAGCTTGAGTTATTTTTCTACATGCAAATTTAGTAACACATTCCACTGGTCATATTCTAAGCATTGAAACAGTGTCTAATATTGTGTTTAAGTAGGATAAGACGACATTACTACAGTATTACCATATGTACTCAACATTTAATGCACAGGGCTAAATTTTAATACACATCTAAAAAATGTTTCGTTTAATCAGTGCTCTATTGTTATGTTGAGTCGGGTTAGAAACAAGACCTTTGCGAAAGCACCAGAAACAGCTTTCGTGTCGAGAAGTTGAGCCACATCCCGTGAAGGATGGCAGATACTGGAGATACGTAAGCCACCTGCTGTAAGACCTGTTTTTGTTTTTTAGGGTTTAACCATTGAGAATTTGATGATAACAATAATAAGTAGTCAAACTCAGAACCCCTATGTACTATGTGTGTCTTGCCATGTTTGCCTTGGAGATATATAATTTGTGTGTGCGCATTTGTGTACGTGTGTGTATGAAATTACTCTGACCTTTATACTTTGCACGCCGACAGTGGGATCTGTAGATCAGAGTCACTTCCAACCATTTCACGTGCAAAGTGATTCCCAGCCCAGCCACCAGCAGCAAAGACACAATGGGATACCCAATCACAGCTGGCCATTTTACTGTAACACAACATACACTCATTAGATTATGCTATTTACTACGTCTTCTTCTGAACCATTTGTCTTTTTCTATGTATGAAATTTGAGCTGAGGTCATAAATAACATGATGTCTACTTATCATGCAATTCAGGTTTTATGCAAATCTTTACTGGTTTATTGATCAAACCATGTGAATATTTCCAGGGTTGGGGGACTTTATGTGTTTTGTCCGTTTACCAACCTGCATACAAGATAAAGTATGTTTTTAGGTTACACATTTTAAGAAGAAGCAAATGACAACTTGAATACTGCAGGAGAAATAGCAATACCTCCAGGTTTCCTCTTGAGCTTGATAGTGGCGCTGCTGTTCCCCACAGCATTGCTGGCCTTGCAGGTGTATGTGTGGTTCAAGTGTAGTAATGTCACTTCTTTTATGATGGCTTGCTGTGTGACCCGGAACTCCGTGAAGCTCTGTTTTTCCTGTCTTAGTCAGGAAAATAACTTCAGATCCTTTGTATCTCACGAACTTGAAAGTGTTCAAGACCAAATATCTACACAAAGGGACAAATGCAATGTTTTGGCTCAAGATCACAACTGTATGGTGACTCACTGTTGGCTCTCCATCTGTAATGGAATCATCTCCTCCATTTTGCCGTCATAATTCACGTACCATTGGATAACTGGGGAAAAGTTTCTCTCAAACCCAAAAATAACTTCGCACGTCAAATTGTGCGACTGACCTGAAACAAACCAGCACAAAAAGTGAGTTGACTTCAAAAGTAACCGCTTATTTCCCAAGTAGGAGTGATCACATACAGTGACGAGCCTGTGTCCTCAGGGTCTAATGTTCATATTTTGGAAGATACACAATAGTTTTCCGGGGCAAAATGAAGAAGAGCACTATCTCAATCAACATTAGAGCTAAATGTTAGATAGTTTTGAAAGCTGCCCAGAGCCACAATCAATGCAATGAGTCTGATAAACACATGTCACGTCCAGCTTGTTAATACTGAAGAATCAACACTTGATAAACTGACTGCAGCCAAAGAACGTTTCCACTGGTAACTGTTGATTAGTAGTATCAACTGTAGCGTGATTGTTCTATACGCTCATGTGACTCTGGGATAGCGTTTAGATGTGTTAAAATTACTCAGATAGGTCTGAAATAGACATTTCACCACCAACAACAGTGGAAAATACCCAAATTGCTCCTCACAAGTTTTTCAAGAATGAACTGATGTGTTGTTTTATGTTGATGATGTCTGTTTTAGCACATAGATGCACTCACCAAGTTCCACTTCCTCTGTCTTGTTGCCATCTGGGACAACAATCCGTGGAAAGTCACTTGTATTCTTTGCTGATGAGATCAAAGTGAATGGCAGAGGTTTATTATACGCTAATCTGTTCTGAGCTGCTACTTCAACTCTGTGGTTGTTAACCACATGCAGTAAATCACAATGAGAGTAATAGAGGAACTCAACCAGCAGTGAAAAACATTTCAAATGGCTTCACATCAATTTAAACAACAGGGACAAATGAGATGTGATTGACTCCAGCCACTGTGACTCTTGCAAGAAAGACGTGTGCATGGAAAATCATTAAAATGTTAAGACTTATAAATGTTTAGCAGTATGCATCATGCGTCACATGAAGCTGTTTGGTTCTTGAATGTATTCAAGATGTCTGCAAGCTGCTCATCTCTGACCTGTGCATGCATTTAACAGTTACAATCAGATGCTTTGCTTGGAAATAAACAAACTGACCACAGCACTACACTGTTTGCAAACCACACGCTGAGCTCTGTTTGCTCAGTTGCAAGCATGTGTCATTGACTGTTGCAATGGAAACAACTCGTAGCCCTGAGATAGCATTAGAGTTCCTGATGTTTTGGCCTTAAAATAGATCTGTCTTCAGTTTTACATGTGCCTTACACACATTAGACATGTCCAAGAGCAAAGCAGAGACTGGCCTGACTCTAAACTAGTATAACTTATGAAACCAGGCCCAGGATGCCTCGTTTATTTTGTTGCTAGAGGTGAGATCTGTAGCATCATACTATTCCAGTGGTTGGCCCGTTTTACTATTTTTACATTTTCAAAGATCCCAGCTGTGGTCATGCTGGGTATGGGTTTTGTTTCAGGGTACATTTTTGATCATCTCTAAGGAGTTTGCATTCTTGCATTCTCACAGCAGAGACTGCACAAACCACACAGTCAGCTAAACCACCACCTTTGGAGGAAGGCGGGTGGTTTTGGGGTTAGCAGGCAGGCCAACGACGAACCCACTCGCTATTAATTTGGAGGCAAACACAGGAAATTATGATTCTCAGCCTTGTAGCCCACTCACATTATTGGTTTTCTTTCATGATGAATTTTCCTCTTGAACCCTCATAATGAACATTTATCAACGCTGTTTCAATGCTTTCAAAGGCTTCATCACAGCCTCTCTGACTAAACATCTCAATTAGCTTTTACTATTTTGGTCCAATTCTGTCTTTCGTTTGCACGTTCATCTATTAGGTCATCTATCCTTTGTTTGTTTGTTTGGATGAAAAACTTATTGCATTAACAGTTGTATAACATTTGTATTATTACTTCCAATCATTGCTCAAATCTATGAAATGCATTTAGTCAGTGGGGTAGAAAATCATTCAGCAGATTGCACTCATCATGTGGACATAGATATTATTGTTTGTTGCCACAAGGTCCCTGTCAGTTTCATAACTGTATGAAATTTTGTCTGAAACATTGGCATGCATCTCTTTTCTCCTCTTTCTATATAAACCCTGTGCTCCTTTGTTTTTTAAAGAAAGCTCACATGCACAATTGGATTGTCTTCCTCCTGGTTCCGCCACTTTCATTGAGAAAAAAACCATCTTTACTTAATTTGAATGCCTTGATTCCCCTGATCCTGCTAAGTAGAATATTTGTCACAGCACACACATATACTATACACAC
>OMOW01111108.1:0-14679 GCA_900312555.1 Lamprogrammus exutus
TAGATAGATAGATAGATAGATAGATAGATAGATAGATAGATAGATAGATAGATAGATAGATAGATAGATAGATAGATAGATAGATAGATAGATAGATACTTTATTAATCCCGAGGGAAATTCAGGTGTCCAATAGCTCACTTAACAAAGTACAGTACAACAATGCACCAGAAAATAGGAGGTAAGACAGTAAAAGAGGTAAACACTCATGGAGGTAAACATAAAAATAACATGGCCAAACTGACCAAGTTGGCCAGTATGTACACTTGCAAGACAGTAGGTACAGTGTATAAGTACTAGTCCTCGTGTGCTGAGGTAGAAAAAGTCCGTAGTGCAAATAGTACAGATAAGTAAAACAAAATAAGTGTACATATGAGTACATGGTTGGGTATAAGTACAAGCAAACATTCCCTATACAGCACCCAGCGCTCAGCCACACCTACCACAATGGGGTTGGACTTCCATCTCAGGGACATACAATAATGTCCAGATTGGAGAGGTCCAGGCTGTTTTGGACCGCTGTGAACGAGTATTCTCTGCTGAGTCCTGCCCATGAAAGACTGAATGAAAACACACCATATTGGACACTTCTGAATTTCTAATCAAAAACAAGTCATTATTAAGAATGTGTGACATAAGTAGCCAATCGTGCATAGCAAAATCATTCCTTACACATGTTTGACAGTAGTCTACATTTTCTACAGATACAACTAATAAAACAGTTTTTTTTAAATATATTCTTTAGGCATCTTTATAAGTTTTGTGTGAAAGTGAAATCATGTGGAACTTCTCCTCTATTCTCATCTATTAGTCAGACACATCAATTATATATAATGTAAATTGTATGGTCAACAATTTACTGATTGAGTCTTTAAAAGCAGTTGCTACCAGATATAGGCACTGGAATGGAGTATTTTGGGATGAAGTAGCTGCAGCTAGGTGTTAAAGTGTTATTTTTACTGACAGTCTACTTCTTGTGTTCTGACTTGGAGGAAGAGACAAAAGAAAGGAACAAAAGTGATGCAGTGAGATAGAATAACAGTACAGACATGGGACAGTTGTTATCACCATTATCATAAAACTTTGTGTCTCAAATAAGTGACCCTGTCAAAACATTCAGTGCAATAACCAATCCACTAATCACACATTACACATCAAATTCATTTTATTGCTCTTGTGGAACGCTTCCCTCGGGATGAATAAAGTATTTATCTATCTATCTATCTATCTATCTTCAGTTCGTAAAGGCTTTTTTGGCTATAGAGGGTACTCTGACCTCTATGACATCACCAGGGTTACTTGCACACAACAAGTGTTGGTGCAAGACTGCAAGTTTGAAAACTAAATCCCCTCATAGACCTTATTAGTGAGTTTAGTTTTCACACTTTCATCTTAAGTACCAACTTAAAATAACCCCTGTGTGGCTATAAAGGTCAGCCTCCCTGATTTTACACGGCGCACTCCACAGCCACAAAGGCCTTTATACGGTTATCAGATGCTGAACAGCACTCTCTAAGACGAATAAACTGAATTGCAATCCCTCAGTGTAGCACCCTTTTATCAACTTTAAATGAGTTTAACAGCAAGCAAGTTTATTTATATAGCACATTTCATATACAAGATAATTCACAGTGCTTTACTGAGGATAAAAGCAGATACAAATAGATCCAAAGTGCTAAAACAAATCTAAAAATTACAATTTAGAAGGATTTTTTTTTTTTTAAAGACTTAAAAGGAGACATGATTTCAGACCATTTAATCAAGGATTCAATTTATAGGCAGCAGAGAACATGAATGGGTTTAATTTACTTTCAAAAGCTGTTACCGTTTGGGGGCGTCTGACGACCTCAGGGATTAGGTTCCACATTTTTGCAGCCTGATAACTAAAGGCTGTTTCACCATGTTTGGTTCTAACTTTAGGAACAACTAACAGACCTGCTCCTGATGATCTAAGAGACCTTGTAGGTTCATATTCTTAAGAACTTCACAGATATATGCTGGCCCCAACCCATTTAGTGATTTGTAAACCAACAATAGCACTTTAAATTCAACTCTAAACCCAACAGGAAGCCAGTGTTGTGATCTAAGAATGGGTGTGATGTGTTCAGTCATTCTTAGTCTTTGTTAAGACTCTAGCTGCAGCATTTTGAATAAGGTGTGTTTGTCTAATAGTTTTATTTGGTAGGACCTGCACAAAGACCATTGCAGTAATCCAACCTACTGGAAACAAAGGTGTGAACACGATTTTCCAAGTCTTGCATGGACATGAGGCCTCTAATCTTCAATATGTTTTTAAGATGGTAGAGGGCTGATTTAGAAACTGTTTTTATGTAGTTTGTAAAACTAAAATCTGAGTCTATTATGATCCCAAGATTGCTTACTTGGTACTTTGCTTTGAGAGACAGGGATTCTAGATCGCTGAGTCTGAGTTTAGGTCAGACAACCAGCTTTTCATAATATATTTGGCTGAAATATTCAGTGAATCCAGTAGATGGCGCTGAAAGATCACTTATTACAGATTGCACCTTTAAATTATTACACTATAGCAACAGGTTACAGTCCAATGAGGTTGATGATTGATTGATATTATAGTTAACATAACAGAGCTGCACTTTGCCTTTATTGTGGCCTTATCAATATGTTTACTTTGACATGGTAATAATCTTGAATGTTATCCTGGATATTATCAGGCCTCATTTCACAATGGGCAACATTTTCCACTGATAGCTTCCCAGTACCACTGGTGGCAGCAATTTAACCAGTTTGGGGATTTAAATTAGCAACCCTCCTGTCATTAGTCTGTTTCTTTAAAGATACACTCTGTGATTTTGTTATGGTGGCCAGCAGGGACGCCATTTTCTCAATAATAATAATAATAACAATGATAATAATTTCTAATCTGATTACATTTTGTATGAAGTAGAAAAAATTATGGTAAGCACAGATACTTAGTAACATCTCTTGAAGCGATCTTAAAAATCAAAGACATGTTCTGACATTAAATTAAAATTTTACTCATTAAAGTCTTTTGGCTTTATACAAGCAACAAAACTTCAGAAATCTCACTTTAAGATGTCTGAAAATAATTTTAGGAACTAGTATGTAAAAACAGGACTTGCTTGTGAAATTCAGTACCAGCAGCAGACAAAAATAAGTAACATTTTAGGGAAAATTCTGTTACTGATTTGAAAGTCACTGAAACCACCTGTCCTCCTATTTTGCAGCAGGCTTTTTTTATTGGCCAATGTCAGAGATCAGAGAGACTGAACATGCACAGTCTGCTTTATGATTGGGTCATAAAGCAGATATATACTGTATATATAAACCTGGAGGTGACTGGACGTGGACTCACTGGGGAGCGACTGTAAGGGTGAGTGTTTTTCAATGTGTTTTCACCTCAGTAATCAGTCAATCAACCAATAGCAATGTGGGTAACCATGATGGAGTAGCAATAATCTACTCAATTTCTGTTAAGTTGATAGAACTTTTCCAATATCATGTGTCAGCTGAAACTGTTGCTATAGCAAATGTATTTAGTGGTGCAATGATCCATAAGAAAAAAATAACTCACATGTCTGGGCTCTGTTTATTTTTTTTCAAAAAACTTTCTTTTTTTATGTTTATGATCTGTTTTTTTAGTGAGTTAAGACAAGGACTGAACCCTTTGAGAGGTTACAAGTTGTGAGTCATCATGACACCTTTGCTTTCACCGGTTTGTCTTAAGATCAGTTAACACATCTGATTAAAACAGTAAATAATAATATGGGAAATGAAAGGGAGCCAGTTCGATGATTTCTGTAGCCCTGTCAGAACTGTAGTCAAATTGCTATTGCAGGTGCATGGTCATTTTTATAAGTGTGTTTGTAGTTTAATCCATGACTCTGTTAGTTTCACCAGTCAGATTTTAGTGGTAACTACATGAAACATCAGTATTGTGGCTATAACCACATGCCATTATTATACACTTGGCATTGATTTAGCGCACAGGTTAATATTCTATTCTACTATTTCCCATTGTCATGGTATAATTAAATTAATGTGTTGTTGATTTTGAGCATTGGTAGCTGAAAGGATTTTTCTGTGTTGTATCTGCAGATGAAGCTGTCAGTGTTGGTGCTGCTGGCCCTCCTGGGTTTGTCCTCAGCCACGCTGCAGGAGATCATGAAAAAGAGCTCACAGCACAGAAAAGGTAGCTGACAAAGGAAAGTCTGTCATTTGGAGTTTCACTTTTAGTGAAATAAATTGACAACCAGAAAGCTATTGAAATAGATTGACAACTGGATTTCCATGAAATTTGCTGTTGTCATGGACATCAGAGAATAAATTGTAATGATTTTGATGATTTTATTCCTCTAGTCCCACCTTCAGATCAGATTGTTAACTTTGTATAGGATCTCAAAACAGCTTTGCCTTCTTTTGTTCAACACTTTGGTTTTCTAATATGTAATGAGATCACAGTCATGGGGATTCCAAGATGGCTATAGACTTTTTCTTGTCTTGTTTTCTTGTGGAACAAATCAGTCTTTTTCTTATTAAAATGTTCTATGCCCCTCTCTGTTTAACAGTCTCCTTGCTGAACCCATATCTGGAGGGCATGGTCCCTGAACCCACGAATAATGGGGCAGTGTCAGAGCCGTTGACTCCTGCTGATTTGCAAGAGCAGGAGGATCGTCCTTACTCCTTCATGTTTGGTGATAATGTCAACCTGGAGTGGCTGACCTGGAATGGCTCTCTCCCCAACGGAGTTGTTTCAATCTACAACGGCTATACTGAGCGCACTGACTATGTCTGCAAATATAAGTGTGAGGCTGGTTTCTACAACCCCAGCCTGGGCCCTTACTGCCGCTATCCCTATGGAGACCGTGAGTACTACGCCCCCGAGTTTGAGATCCTGGCTAACAAAGACAACTTTGAGTTCCTGGAGTGGAAGGAAGGTTCACATGGTTCAGTGCCTCAGCATTCAGTCAAGACCTGTCCTGGCGTGGGCATCTATGTAGGTAAGAACAAGTATGGACTTGGGAAGGTGGTTCCTCAGTTTGAGGCCTTTTTCCTGCCCTGGGAGGGTGATGAGTATTGGTACAAAAGCTACCAGGTTCTGACCATCAACAAAGATGCCTACAGCCAGCACATCTCTGATGTCAAGTATGCCATCGATGAGGCTGCAATCTTCCAGTATCCTCCAGAGACCATGCGCATTTCTGGGGTCACCAACAATGAATGCCAGTCAGTGGTGAAGACAGTCACCATCTCAAAGACAAGTGAGGTTGAGACCACATGGAACATTGGCCGAGCCACCATGCTGGGCATAACAGGCAGCATCACAGCCAAGATCCCCCTCATCGGCTCAGGAGGCCTTGAGCTTAGTGGCGAGAAGACGTTGCAGTTTTCTAGGGGAACTACCATGGTGGAGGCTCTCAGCCACTCTGTTTCCATTGAAATCACAGTCCCACCAAATCACTCCTGCAAGGTCCGTATGGAGGGACGAAAGATTAAAGCTGATATACCTTACACGGCACGGCTCAGCCGCACCTACCGCAATGGAGATACCCAGTGGACATCCATCTCTGGGATTTATGATGGTGTCCAGATCGGAGAAGTCCGGGCAGTGGTGGACCGCTGTGAGCCTGTAGTCGACGCCAAGCCCTGCCCCTGAAAAACTGATTCAAAACACATTGAAAGATATCTGACAAACATCTTAAGTAAGAGATATTGAAAGCAAATGATGTGACTGAAATAAATCGATGGAAAAGTTGTGTGATGAAATGGACATTATCTTTTATTTTGGTTTGAAAAGAAATACATAAAGAAAATACTGTGTATGGAATAGTAAAATCATACATCACTTACACTTTGTCTTCATTTAAATTCTCTTCACAAATCTATTTTTACAGACACATGAAAATAATTTTAAAAATGCGTTTATCAGCAGTCCATTTGATAGAAATCTGAAAGAATACATTGAAATCACTGTACACAGAGAACAAGAATAGTCAAACATATTGAGACACATACATGTTTGTACTTCACTTGAGTATTTCCATTTTGTGCAACTTAATTGTTCTACTCCTATTACATTTAGAAGGGAAATACTACTGCAATACATTTTAGGTGACTGCTGTAGTTACCACTTAGTTCCTTTGAGGTTTAAGGTTTTAAATGAACTCATAAAATATGATGTGTTGTTATAAAAGAAACTATCCACAGTATATAGAGTAGGTAAAATTACCTTAATTGGGTAAACCTTAAGTGCTAGTACGACACTGCATCTGTAATACAATGAAAGGGTCTATTTTCCATTATGAGTGCTTTCATATTTGATACTTAAAATAAATTTTACTGCTAATATTTTAACATACAGTATTTCTTTTCTGAATACTTGTTTCACCACTGAGATGGTAGTGTAGTGAATTAGCATAGAACACTATTTGCTTTTGCACAAGCAAACCTGACCTTCAACTTTCAGCTTCATCATTAAATATGGTAACTGGTAACTATATCCTCTGAGTCAGCAAATCTGCTGTACAATTACACATTGCCACCATTAGATTCAGCACAAATTCAATCAAATTCACTCCTGTGTCAAGTAAAACAAACTGAGGAGACCGCAGCTATGAATCAGCCTGAGTCACTGCCGATTCATACTGAGTTATTATATTATACGACTGAATACTCATATAAATCCAAAATACAATGAATCTGAATAACCATATACAATGATGTCAATACGTTATCCAGAGATAATCTCAAGCATTAGGAATGAAATGAATAGAAAAGCAGCAGATGATTTTGCAGACTTCTATTAATGTAAATGTCCTTGATTTCCTACCTCGAGTCCTCACTCTGACCTAAATGAATAAACAGATAATAACTATCTGTCTCAAGGACACGCTCAGATGGCCGTGACATCAGCGATTTGCAGTGATATGGCTGTATGCAGAGAACAATGCAGTTAAACGGCTCCTCAGTTTTATCTTGGCAGCAACCGACATTACGCAATCAGGAATATCTTGATCAATGATCCACAATTACAGCAGATATAATCATTTTGCTCCTACACTGAGCTTATCTACATACACAGTATCTTGCCATTGATAGAAAAGGGGTTGAACAGCACTTTGGACATCATGCCGTCATCTCTTATGCAACAAATCAGGAACATTGACTCCAGTCAAATGATTAATGAAGCACTCTTTAACAGCCTCATCACACGAAAGCTTTACAGACAGAAGAGGCTGGCCTGGTATTTCCAAACACAGATCAATAAAGACTCCTGATATCATTATCAGCAACAGTCATGAATTTTACTCTCCTACTGCAGCACCCTGACAAAGTGGATATCACACCAAAACAGTACTAGTTTTATTCAGTAGTGTTACATACAGTAGACATAACACTTAGCAGCCTCTTTCTGGCAGCGGTGTACTTAGCAGACAGTGTGTTTATCGATTGTGAAAATCTAAACATACATGCATCCTATTCTTTTGTACGTCTGCAGAAACTATTTTTGATTAACATGCCAGGTTTTTGTTGCAATTTTAGAAATAAACCTACCTTTTTCCATTGTATGTACTGGCACCAACCTGCTGGACACTACTTGTGCAAGACTATATTTTCTAAGTAAAAGTCACCAAAAGGCACATAAAAAACGTCTGCAGGTGTGGTAGTATTATAAGTTGCTATGGCTTTAATAATAGATTAGTAAGTGAAGATGCTCAAAAGACATGAATTACTGTACAAATGCTGTTGTTCTCAGACTGACCACTGTGTTCCACTAGTGAAACTTGAAGTGCCCCCTGGTGGTATGACAGGAAATACTTCATAGAATCCAAAAAAATGGAAATCTGTGGAGATTGTCTTTTTGTGAGAAATGATCCACACATGAGAAAGTTTCATCAAGAAATTGTTTTGATTAACAATGAGATATTTGTTGAAAATACAGCTTATCACATGTGCACACTTTGCCTTTTCTGTGTTGGTGTGAGTAACGTTAATTTCAGTAAAGCACACATGAGTTTTTTTGTTTTTTTTCCTGTGATTGGTGGCTTGTGGGGTAAGTGGTCTTTAAATGTTTTCTCAGAGGTGGTACTGGGTTTTAAAAGTATGAGAACCACCACTGCTGTAAATATAATGTGGTTAGCTGTTTCGGTAATGTATAGTGGAATGAAATTGTGATCAAAATGTTACAAGCTCTTCAGTTGGCTAAAAAATCAGACTGTTCTGGTTTGGAGAACCACTGGACCCTAATTTTCACTTCTTGAATCTAGAGGGACAATTTCTAAGGTTTTTGTTGGCAAGTCCCTGTTCTTCAAAAATGTGTCAGGCGTCGTCTAGCAAAGCATTAAAACCAACATTGCTCTGGTGGATCCTCATGTTTGGTGACAGTTCTCATTTTGAACACCGATAACTCAGGTGAGGTAAAGTGGTAAGAATAACAATGAATAAACGCTTAGAGTGCCCAAACTGTTTAACTGGGCTTATCTACATCTATACCTGCCTCCATGCTCTGCCTATTGGCATCTACTGTATGTCCTGTCCGACAAGAACTTGGCACTTACTCTTGTTGTTCTCTCCTGACTAGATCCTTGCATGTGTTGTATTTAAAACTCACAGGTAAGTCGCTTTGAATAAAAGCATCTGCCAAATGAGTAAATGTAATGTAAATGTATATTTATATTTTCTGCTTCGATTGTATCATCTCTGACACCTTGACTTCAAATTCAACCTAAGCAGCAGTGTAGTCTTAACAGTGGGTCAATGGGCGGCAGGCACTGCAGCTCTCTGTCCTGTTTATTGGGGGCAATAACTGTTCAGGGAGCGTTTAAATCTCAGCTCATAACTGCACTGAGCCTCACTGCAGAGGGAACCTGTCAAGGTAAAGCCAGCTTCTTTACATCTCAATGAGGAGGGGACATTTGCTGAAGAATTTTGATTTTTATCTCATAAAAAGTTTCTGCTGCAAAAGTAATTTAATCATTTTCTCAGGCCATTCTTGGGATAGATCTGACAAGCATGAACTGTCCACCAATCTTAATTATATATAAAGCCATCTGAGTTCGTGCGAAGCCTGGCAGCTTTGTCGTACCCGTGCTGTCCTTTGCTCTTCGCTGTGATATCACCTGTTCCAATCATTTTACTGCACTTATCCTGATTCTAACAATGTATCTGAAGAAATGTGGGCAATATCCTGGAAATACAGAATGTCCTGTGCTGAAACATTATTGTATAGAACATACTGAAACCAAAAAGTCAAATATTTAAATCCTTACATGTCTATGATCAGAAACATTTTGGCTCCACATTGAAGGGTGTTCAATACCCATTGGAAATCTGATTATAATAATATCATATACAGTAGTTGCTTAACTGTTTATTTTTATTTTTCTTACTCTGAGGTACTCAAGGTGCATAATTATTACCAGAGGCAGACAGTGAGCTGACTTCACCACTAGATGACTCTTTTTGACAAGTTAAGACATTAGAGAAGGAAAACGCTCTGTTTTTAAAAATTATTCAGCTGTGCTCCTAAAACTCTGTCGTAATGGTTTCTATTAAGAGATCAAGGTCTGCCTACCTTTTGGAAAATCAGTAAAAACTGATACTCGATCGATATCATAGCTTTATAGGTAGAACTGATTGGTTGTGGCTTTGCAGCTTTTCCAAGAAAATCCCCAATGAGTCTGAGTTTGTGTTTGTGCTTTTTCTGTGTGTTCAGATGAGGTGGTGCGTTGTTGTCGCCTTGGCAGTGCTGCAGCTCTGTGGCCCGGTGCTCCTCTCCGACCCGCTGCTCTACATCTCACAGCTGGAGGATGGACAAGAAAACCCCAGTGCGTTATATGATGGAAAAATGCTGCAGCTTTAATGGAAAAATTCAGAGTTTGAAAAGGGATGTGTAGCATTTCAAAGTGTGTTTTGGCTCTTATATTGTCATCATTTATCAAAGACAAAGACAAACTCTGTCCAAATTGCCCTCCATTATTAAAAGTTTGTTTGATATCTGTTAATTTGCTTATTTTCACCAGTGACAGCTTACTGCCGATGTACCACACAGTTTAAGTACTGTTGCTTTAGATACCAATAGTTTAATGTAAATTGCCCGTTGATTTAGAATGGTGGTTAGACTGAAGAGCAGAATCTTACTCGAGGGGTCCAGATATACAATTTTTATTGGTAAACTGCCAGCCAATCAGAAATGACTATTTTCTGTGGTCATTGTATGTATCGGTATAGTTAAATCATCAGTGTTACTCTCTGTGCTGACAAATGTGATTTTTATGTTTTATCTCTCATTATATAGAGCCCTGGCTCAACCCCATGCTAGAAGATGTTGTACCCTCCAGGCAAATCAGCAACATGCCCAAACTTGGAGAGATCCCAGAACCTGAGTTAAACTCATACTCTTTCCCCATGTTTGGCGAACACACCAACCTCAAGTGGGTGACGTGGAATGGTTCCCTTCCAAACGGTGCTGTTGCCATCTTTAATGGCTACGCTGAGCGCACTGACTATGTGTGCAAAGTCAACTGTGAGGCTGGCTTCTACACTCCTAGCAAAGGGAATTTATGCCAGTATCCCTTTGCTGAGAACGAGTATGCATCCTCCAAGTTTGAGGTGTTGGTCAATGTGGACCACTTTGAGTTCCTGGAATGGGTTGAAGATTCATATGGGTCAGTGCCTCATTACTCTGTCAGAACCTGTCCAGATGTGGACATCTATGTGGGCAAAAACAAATATGGCCTTGGCAAGGTGGTTACCCAACATGAGGCCTTCTTCCTCCCCTGGGAGGGTGATGAGTACTGGTACAAAAATTACCAGGTCCTTGCTATCAACAGAGACAGCTACAGCCAGCACATTTCTCACGTCGAGTATGGTATTGACGAGATGGAGCTGTTCCATCACCCTCCTGAAGCACTGCAACTTGCCAAGGTCACCAACCTGGAGTGCAGGAGTGTGGAGAAAACAGTCAGGCTGGAGAAGACCAGCACTGTGGAGAAATCCTGGGACATTGGTAGACAGACCCGCAATGGCTCTGTGTCCACCATGAAGGCCAAAGTGCCCATTCTGAACCCAGGGACCGTGGACTTTACCAAAGAGCAGACAATTACCTTCTCAGAGGGGACCACCATGGTGGAGTCCATTGGTCACTCAGTCTCTGTGGGGCTGCAGGTCCCACCCAACCACTCCTGTGCTGTGAGGATGGATGGGAGAAAGATGACGGCCGACATCCCCTTCACCGCCAGGCTAAGCAGGACCAACCATAACGGAGACACCCATTGGACATCCATCACAGGCACCTATGATGGCGTGACAGTTGGCGAGATCAGTGCTGTGGTGGAGAGGTGCCAGCCGGTACCTGATGCCGTTCCATGTCCCCCCAATGAAGACTTTTGAGAGGCAGTCTGTGTAACCTGCTGAGAACTTTCAGTGTCTGACTTAAAAGACAAAAGCAAAATGCTGAAAAAAACTCTGTTTCACAAATAAAATTGCTCCCAAATGAATGTATCAAGGATGTTTTTCTTCCTTCCTTTGTTTTAGGAACTTGAAATGGCAGGAACTGAAAACAATATTGATTCAAGTATTTTCTCTCTCTCTCATTAATAGTCCCATTAACAAATCTTTATAAAATTAATTAAGGCACATTTCTTTAATTAAACATGTCAGTTTTTGAAAATAATATTGATTTTCATATAAACTCATTGGTGCCTTTGATTATCCTTATATGATATGTTATTTCATTCGTATTGGTATTTTTAATGTTCTTAATTATCTGACATATATTGACTTTATGTTATTTATTTAGTTTCGGTGTATCAGTTTTTACATGAAAATAATGTCTGGCACTTAGCCATAATTTTAGCACATTTGGCCTACCACTGTCGACAATGTGGCTTGTTTGTTCAAATGCAAGACGTTTGCTATTGCAGTGCCTTTATGAGGGTGGGATTTTCACCCCTCTGTAATTTTTCCACAAAAATACCACAAATATGCATTAGCTGTACACAGTGCATTAAGAATCTGTAGGGTTTTGTTCCGATCAAAAAGGGGATTTCAGTAACATTCCAGATTACTTGAAAGTGTGTTAATCAGGGAAATCACCTGGTATTGTTATTGATTTAAGGGAAATCTTGCACACTTTTGGGCCTCCTGTGGCAGTAGTAATGCCAAGAGCCACTGCTTTAATATTATATACTTAGTGTTTCATGGTCGGTGGCCCATTTCCAGTCCCCATCAAACACGAAAATCTGCAGTGTTACAAGTTTGCTTTGAAACATTGACCCACAAAGGTTCAATACAGCACAGCCTGCGAGGAATTTACTGTCAATGCAGTTCTCAGTCTCCAGGGTGGGTGGTGCTGTAGCCTAACAGACTAGGAAAAGCTCAGTCATGTTGTCTTAGAAAACCTCTTTGACTCGTTGGAGAAAAGCATGACCGATCTCACATGTATATGTTACCTTCGAGGCTAATTCTGAACATTAAACAGCAGTGTTTATATAATTTGCACAAAGAAAATGGACGTGGTGTACATTTAGTTCGCATAGCTGAGTTAAATGTATTTTTTTTTTAAAGTTATTGACATTTTTATGCCGTCAAATTGGCCAAAACAAAGGTACAGTAAGCTATTGTCAGCTAACTGTCAATGACGTTACCGGCTCATGTAAAGTGAACGTCTCATATACATAGTAAAATCCCGGCTAATATTGACTTCAAATACACGTAAATATGTGATGAGACACATTCTTCACGTTTTTATCACATAATCTGAATTCAAAGTTGTTCTTTTTCCCCCCCGCCCGAATGAAAACAACCTCAGTTTTTAGTCAAATTTGTCATTGTATGTCGCAGTTCTTCAAGAAGCTGCTTAACTTTGTCACAATGCGACGACTTTTAACAAGAATGATAAACCGAGTTTTGTTGAGTGAACCGTTCACACCGGTAGCGATGAGCAATGAGGCTGAAATACACACACACGGCCGCCGGAGGATGGTAAGATTCACGTTTTCTCCATTTTGCCACCTATATGGATATAATTTTACCCATATTATAAGCTTATTATGCTCAAATACACCATAGTGTTCTTGGATTCACATGTCATGACCTTTTATTGTGTACCTGGTCAAACAGTCTCTCGTAAAATACGTTCTGAATTTGTCTGACCCACTTTTCAATTTGCCATACATTTTATTCAGTTTTTATTACTGGGAGTGTCAAGCAAAAGGTATATACACTATAATAGTGTTCTCTCCCCTTCTGTCCAATGGGAACAATGACAAATAACTCTTATTGAACCGTTGGTGTCAGGTTAGTATGGCACAGTCAGAACAGTGAGTAGGTTATGTAATATGTTGTCAGTGATTAGTTCCAATTTTGCCCAGAAATTTACCAAATAAAGTTTTTCGATTTTTTTTTGATACTGTAAGTAGTATATTTTCATAGTGATCAGTTTCTGTTATATTCCTGTTACGTTGTGGTACTTTCTGTCTTAAAACCCGTCATTGTAGTATTTGCTGCTATCGTGGATACTCATTTTATCTGTTGCACTGTGTTATCTGTCCTTATCTGTGAACTGTGTATTGTTAAAGTAAAGAAAGCAGAGCTCAGTGTGTGAGGCCAAACCATGGTTGTTGTGTGTCAGCAGTCTAATACAACGTAATCTATAGTATATCTGGTAACAGGGCCTTTACTTTCTGCTTGTACATCAGTACCATCAGTACAAGGCAGCAGCTGTGTGTGTTTATGTAACCTTCCTCAGCTCAGCCACAGGGTTTTTTCTGGAAAGAACAAAGAGCTTTAACGACAGTTCAAATGTAAATGCCATTCTTCTTTGTGTTGAAACCATTTCAGTGGATGTGCCTCAATCATTAGTAAAGTCAATGTGAAGTCAAATGTTATTCTTATTGTACATTTCACACAGTTGAAAATGGCTCACAGACATTTAAAAGACTTAATGCCGGTCAAAAATGTTCCAAGAGTCTAATAAGTCAAGTATAAATTGTGTATACAAACACAAACAGTTGTTTTACTTAAATACCTTCGTAAAATCTCTGTGCTGATGCATGTGTTTGTGATGATCAGGTGGTGGGCTTGGGTAACCCGGGGATGGAGGAGACCAGACACAGCGTTGGCATGGCGGTGCTTGGGGCGCTCGCCGCCCAGCTCGGTGTGGCTGACCGTTGGCGTGGTGACAAGCATGTGTCCGGTGAGGTCATTGTGTCAGAGATCGAACGCACAGCAGTGGTGCTGCTCCGTCCCAAACTGCTGATGAATGTCAATGGTGTGTCAGTGGCCAAAGCAGGTGAGCTCAGAATAAATACATTGTATTTTGGTGTTAGGCAGAGTTGGTATTACAAGCAGCTCATCAGCCATCTCATCAACCTTTTTTGTCTGCTCCAATTTTAATCCACATTTACGACCATTTAAGATAAGATAATCCTTTATTTTTCCCACAACGGGGAAATTTGCAATGTACAGCAGCAAAAGTGGATAGTCAACTAGAAGAAGCATCAATACAAACTAAGACTAAAGCTAAAAGCAATAAACTAAAAACAATAAATAGCAATTATAAGTAAGAAGCAATATAAACAATATAAACAAGGTAACCATTTTAGAACCATAAAGCACTTTGCATCTAATTGGTTTAAAGCATTTCATAGAAAATAAATACATTTTTTCTCTTTATGAATTT
>OMOW01111421.1:7979-19919 GCA_900312555.1 Lamprogrammus exutus
ACGTGTGCTCTTCCGATCTCAAGCAGGCTTTGCTTGTGAGCTTGCACCAGTGTCCATACACGTGCCATGGAGTTTCTGTTTGTCCAAACAAATCTTCTTGCGGCTTAATTGGCTAATTTGCCTCTCTGAGGGTTTGATTGAAATCAGCTGGGTCTTTTGGTGGACTTAATCTGCAGACTGTGTCACCCATGAGAATAGCCTGCCTCTCAATTAGCCTTTATTCTACTTGGGTTTGACGTATCATTGGCAGCAAATGGCTACACTGTTCTAGGCCTACCCCTGAAGTGTAACCAGGGGTAATATTTCTGGCTCATCTCTTCACTGTTGCAGGTTTTTTCACTCATATAAAGTTGGATTCTATCCCAAACTAGAGGGAGGCACTGTCTACAGACAGCTCCAGTCAAAAAGTACTTATACCCTCACCCCTCAAGATGGTAAGTTGACTTTGCAAAGTAAATTATTACTGTTCATTCACTTGACTTTTCATAACATTGAAAGCTGCTGACCACCAGAGACATCAACATAACAGAGGTGGAATCCCCACAAGTTGTGTTGAAAAGGACTTTATTTTGAGCCTTATTGGCAAGTTGCACACCATGGCCTATTATAATATGCTTAATAGTAAAATGTTATTTCTTGCAAAGATTTAGTAGCAAAGTCTTCAAAGGTTTCAGTGAACTAAATTGTGATATTTCTCCTTTACCACAGCATCAGGTAATGAACTCTTAAATGGCAAATTCTACACTTTGGGACGACCAATGTTCTTTGTGGCCAAGCAAGCTGGCAGCACAGCAGTTCAAGTGTCTGGACAGAGGCTGTACATGAACAAGTGCTTCATGACTGCCTCCCAAGACTCCAGCTCTACTCCTAAATATACAGTGATTGACAACCAAGGGTAAAAATTAATTTGTGATCACGTTTTTCAGTTTTGTGCGGGGGGGTTTGTAGTATAAAAATGCATGTTCTCACTGCAGGTGTATGATTGACGGCAAAGTAACTGCACAGTCAAAATTCCTCACTGATGCCTCAAAGATGGTGCAGAAGTTCCAGATAGGAGCCTTCATATTCAAGGACATGGCTGCAAATGCATCTTCACCAATGGTACTATCATACCAACTGTACATATACTGTAAAATGCAAATAGGTACACTGAAATCCAACAATGTCTTGTGTTTTAGCAACTCTACATGCACTGTGAGCTGGCAGTTGGGAATATTGCTCCATGTAAGGCTTCAAAGGCTTGCAACTATGATTCAGCTACCAAAAGGTGAGTGTCATAGTTGAAAGTAATCTGTTGATGTTTGCCCTGATGGGGAAACTGAAATGCAGTGTTGTCTGTCCAGAGTACTAGTGTCTAAAACAGCTTCTCAGCCTTTTCTATTTAAATGTCAGTTTCATATGAAAGACTTGCTAATTTTTCTGTCCTTTTAGGTGGAAGGAGCTATATGGTGATGACTCTGTGTGCACCTGCTGTGATTCTTCCTGCTCCTCTGCTCAGCCAAAATGTAAGTGACCATGTTTACTTTAAATTGCCACAATGTATCGAATGCTTCATAATTTGAAACTTGAAAAAGGCAATTTAGGGGGTCATTAAACAGTCAACACAAAGTTTAAAGTAACTGAACTTTAATGTACTGTACATAAAGGTGTCCCCCCAGGATCAAAGTTGCATAATCTGGGAAAGCTGGCTGCACACAGATAAAACTGTTCTTTGTCATATTTAACAGCTACCAGAAATATGGTGTCAAGTCACTCTTGGGAAGTTGACTTCAGCAGTCAAGATGGATATGTGGAGATTCACCCCCAGGTGAAATCCTGGAACACATTCAACTTCCAGGACCATGAGTTCGAAGAGGAATTGCTAAACTATTGGGACGATGTCTACTAAAGGCAAACTGGTCAAACAACTGACAGCGTTATTCAAACAGTCAAAAGCTGTGACTTGTGGTTAATTCTGACTGGTTTTTAAATAAATACCTTCATCTTGATTCTTTGTTCAACATTACTGCTGTGTTAAAGGCTTGTTTATCAGCACAAATTAAGGATATTGACCATCAACCTTTGTTTGCACAACTCTTATTTGCATGGTACCATTAGCAATGTTTCACATCAACCGTCACTGACATAATCCTGAATCAGCATGTTGGTGTTTCTAAGCATCTCCTGGAAATGCATTACAACATTTGTGTAGATGCAGTTATCTACCACAAGGGGATGGAAGAGATTCACTGGCTTTGCTTGAGAAAATGGAGCTGGGGAGTCAATTTCCTTTAGCGTTAAGGGATTGCCAATAAGAAAATGAAACATCAGTTTCTGATTAAGGCATTTCTCCATAAAGACAAGAAGGTCCTGTAGCCTACAAGCCAGGTATTTAGGTTGCCATTGTGATGGCTCTTTGGTCAAAAGCAAATGCATTAGTGCAGTTTTAAAGTGAAAATCTTTAAGGGCACTACTTCCTGATAATGCTGTCTGTCTTCTGTGAAGAAAATATGCAATTTCAAGAGTCTGAATGTGGCAGGAGTTTCCAGGAAGGCGTTTAGAGACGTGGTCGAGAACCTGATCTTCATAGATGGTTGTGGAGAGTGACCAGCAAATATCCAATTTGTTTGGGGAGCAGAGGAAATGGGCACCAGTGCTGAACTTGACTACAGGATTCATACTGAAACTGATCTTCTTTCCTGATCTGAATCTAATTACAAGAGCACCTGGACCATCAACATTGCGAGTTTTTAGCTCAAACTCATACTTGTGGGATATCAGAGTCCATGCTTGTTTTATAGTGTTCTGAAACCATTTGGTAACCTGTGACTTTGACAGGAAAGGTGTGTTCTTCATGCAAAGGAGGCCATCATAAACAGTCACTTTTGGTTGCATGGTTTCAGTATCACAATGCAGCAAGCATACCATATCATCTACACCAGAAGTTTGACAGTTGCAGCCATTTTGTATTTTTACATTTTCCACCAGTTTTATTTGACCACAGACTTTCATATCTTGTTGTAGGTCACTTGCCTGGTTGTTCCAGACCAGACAATGAAAACTATATGGCTCTGGTGGGGAAATCGGGACAATGATGTTGCACACATTCACCATCTGAAAACCCTCAATAACCATACTGCCGTTTCTGTCACAGATGGTCATCATGGTGCCCAATAGATCATTTACAAATCCCTCCAAAAATTCATCCTCCCTCCACTTATTAGGTGAGACTTGAATACATTTAGAATAAAAACGCTGTAGAGTGTCACTGTCTGGTAGTGGCACTTCACTGGTGATGTAGTTCATTGGGGAGGCACTGACTTCACACTTGTCATGTTCAGGTTTGGAGTTTTTGTTGAGGTATTTCATGAAGAATCGCAACATGGAAATAATGGAGAATGTGTTCAATATATACCAAAGGTAGTCCTGCTCCCAGTCGGTGATGGCCATGTCTAAAGTTTCCTCTGCTGATGTCTCTGTGAGGTGTGACAGGGACACTTCCTGTAAGCTGAACACTTCCCCAGGCTTTTCTTTTTGTCTTTGTGATAAACCTCCAACAGAGCCAGTCTGGATATCTTTTCTCTCTTTACTGGAGAGAGAGGAGCTGTCCTTGTCCAGTTGTGAACGGGCCTTCATTTGAAGCACATTTAGTTGATCCTCATGGTCGACTCGTGAAGTCTTCAGGCCCGTTTCAGGTTCAAAAGAGGACTTTGATGGCACGTTTGGATCCAACTTTGGATAATCTTCTGAACCTTTCTTATTGGTGAGAGCCACATCTTCTAATAACCCCCCTTTAGCTTTTTCAGCATGTTCAAACTCATTGGAAACAGTAGGCTGATTTTGTTCCACATAAAGGTTTTTTGCATCGTCCCATGGCCCTTCACTGTCAATATGTGTCATTTCCTGGTTGATGGGTGCAATTTCCTGATCCAGATCCTCCCCTTCTCTCATTAATCTCTCTCTATGATCTTGCATGCCCGTTGTGATATCATCCTCCTTTGGATACACAAAGAGGCCCAGGGCCACCAAAAACACCTTTAGGAGAGTGTCTTGCATCGTCAGTACTGCCTGTGAACGAATCAAACAACATAAAACAAGCTTGTATATGAATATATTTTCACTTGTAATTTCAATGATTTACAAAAACTATATTAATGTTATTTGAATGAAAATAAGTAAAAACAAACCAAAAGTTTAAGTTTGCTAATTTCTTTCCCTTGTATAACAATGATGCAAAGCAAGAGAGGAAGAAGCTACTTCCTTGATGGCCTGAGAGCATCCTCTTAACATATTTCTATGAATATAGAACACATAATATACCACATAAAACAAGTATTACTGCACGCAACATCAAAGGATAAGAACAACAATACGCACCAGAGAAGAGTGACTGAATGTAACAATATTACAGCGCTCCTGCGATCTGAGAGAAGAGGTACAGAGGAGGAAGCAAGGCACTAACCTTGCACAGCAACACACTCTGCGGTCTCTTCCTATTTTAGATGCAGTTGTAGGTTGTCTTTCGTGACTTATTTCCTGAGTACTCTGCCTATGTGCTCTTCTTTGATGTTTTCCTCTGCAACACACAGAACAGATAGCACTGACTTCCTCTAAGTTCAGCTGCATATTCAGAACAGACACTAAAGTGAATTTACTTTGTAGTCTTGAGGCTTTGGGTGCATCTGAGGGAAATGGTTTGTGTGCGTGAACAGGAGTGTAAGCCCCAGCCCTTTATCTTCTTGTGGGTTGCTAACTGGTTTGTCTAACTCTGCTTCATTCACTGGATACAGTTACTGCAGGTTCAAAGGGGGATGCAAAGAAAATTAAAAAACACAAAGATTAAATCATTTTGCCATGGGATAAGGTGTTGGTTCTTTTACATCTGCTCCGGATTGAACAAGTGGAAACATATTTATCTTTCAGCTCTTAGATAATAACCAAATTTCCAAGCCAAAGCCACAGATATTTAAATAGTTTGAACCCATTTTGCATGTCTGGAATCAAACAGGTGAGGCTTCAGGTAAACATGGGTTCCCTGACGGCTCAGGTAGCTGAAAATGATACGAAAATAATAGAAAATGGTAAGAAAGGCCACCAATGAGTGCCATCTGAGTAATGAGCCACTGGAAATTCTTTATTCGTTTTACAAGCTGTGTAGCATGCATTAAAAAGCAAAGGATGGATGAGAATCTTTTGTTACATCACAGGTGCCCGTGAAGGGAGGGGCACGTTGACGGACGATGTGGTCTGCTTTGTTTACACACAGAGAATGCATAGAAGCATGTCTCTCACTCTGATGTCCAATGTTGGAGTAAATGAAGAACTGCAAACTGCTTGAAATGGACATTGTTGCTGTATGATTTATTATTTAATTTCATTTTATTTTTGTTCCTCCAATCTTGTAGAAGCAGTAAATTAGGTAAGTGTGTGTCTCTGCATGTATGTCTGTGATTTATACTGTACGTTCTACTCAGAATCTAAAGCTGCCTGACTTTATTCTCAAAAATCAAAATTTTGATATTGTTTCCTCAGTACTTTATCTTCATAATAATAACAAGGACACACGGTTTAGCATGTTGTGAGCAATTGCCTCACTCTTTCTTGATGGATGACTTAATTATTGAAATTTTATGATGAATGTTTCACCCAATTCACTTCACAGATTTATTTCTCTTGGAACCACAGATTCACCTCTTTCAAAATGGATAAGTTTCGTATGATGTTCCAGTTCCTCCAATCCAACCAGGAATCCTTTATGAATGGGATCTGTGGTATTATGGCACTGGCTAGTGCCCAGATGTATTCTGCCTTTGAGTTCAGCTGCCCCTGTATGCCAGAATACAATTATGTCTATGGGATTGGGCTACTAATTATTCCATCTATATGGTTCTTCTTAGTAGGTTTTGTGTTGAACAATAATGTGTCTGTGCTAGCGGAGGAGTGGAAAAGACCCATGGGGAAACGGAGGAAAGATCCTACAATTCTTCGCTACATGTTTTGCTCAATGGCGCAAAGATCCCTGATAGCGCCTGCAGTTTGGATATGTGTAACCCTCATGGATGGAAAGAGCTTCCTCTGCGCTTTCAGCATTAACTTGGATCTTGAGAGGTTTGGAAATTCCAGTCTCATTAGAGGAATGTCAGAGGTGGAGAGGATGAGACTACTGGCAAAGATTCCATGCAAAGACCTGTTTCATGATCAGGAATTAAGGGTGGCAGCAACACGGTACATCAAGTGTATATCACAGGTAATCTCTTACATCTCTCCTTATGCTGAGATATTATTGGATACAATATTTTGTCAGATGCAGAAATAAAGGGAAAAAGTCAATGAGACAATTTTCAGGGTAAAAGTGATATTACAGATAACTGTAAGCTAAAATGGCAATGGTCTATAGTTTGTGACACACCCCTTGGGTTTGATTCAGTAATAACCACTGAGATTATTGCTGTATCCTTTTCAGTCAGTGGAGTATTAGTTCAATGATACTGATGCATTATTAATCCAATGCGGCCAACGAAAAAACAATATAAATTAACACAATCGAAGTATAGTATTATGGTATTTATTATTTAACCATATCTTTATTTGGTGATTCTTTGGCTGGTGGGGCTACTTGTACTTGTAGGGTTTGGAGAAGAGATGGGGTCTCATTCAGCAAGAAATTCAAATCCAACACAAGACCAAACTAATCTCAAACTCCTTTGTTTATTCCTTAAATCTTCAGTTAAATCTAACGACCTCACTCCATAATAATTTTCACACATATTTTTACCACAGCCTATTATATTGAATATTTGTATATTTCATCCTAAAAGATGGGATCAACAGAACCTCGGTCCAAAAAACACTTGCACAGTTTTGCTTTGTGGAGGGTAATGTTAATGACTAGAAAAAGACTATTACTATGTAGTATAGTTCACAGGAATGTTAATCAGTTAAGGAAATGTTGGGAAGGGACTAAATGTGCTTCCCCAAGAAATATTTGTTTAAGTATTTGACTTCCATTTACATTGTAAACATACCAACACATTCTGTCCTCAGTCAAAGAACAACACAAAACACAAGTGCTGTTGAGATGACTTAATACCATTTCATATCTGTTGTGAGTCTTATGAACTTACAGTAACATTATGAACACTCAGAATGGTACTTACATTAATGTATTGATACACGTATGTATTTTACAGGCATGTGGGTGGCTGTTTTTGCTCGTGATGACCTTCACAGCCTTCATGATTCGTGCTATTCGACCATGCTTTTCTCAGGCCGCCTTCTTGAAGACCAAGTACTGGTCTCATTACGTTGACATCGAGCGCAAAGTGTTTGATGAGACATGTAAGGAGCATGCTAAGAGCTTTGCTAAGGTTTGCGTCCACCAGTACTTTGAGAACATCAGTGGAGAGATGCGTAGCATCCATCACTATCGCTCCAAGGATGACGACGACAACAATGAAGAAAACAATAAGCTAAGCGATGAAGACAAGCTTCTTGGTATCAGAGCCCAGGATGATATGAATAAAGTCCTGTGGAACTGGCATACCTGTAAGCCACCTCTAGCTCTGAGAAAGGACCAAATAGATGCCGTGGACAATAGCAAAGTGAATGGAGAGATCAATGGAGGGCCGAATGGGTTTGTTAATGGACACACCCATGACATAGAGAAAAAGCAATGGGCAGTGTATTACAGTAAGGTCTGATTGTTTCAAAGAGAATGAAGACAAACAATTCTGCAGCTATTCTAGCTTTCAGACACTTGAATCATTTCAGAGTTCCATTTTGTTTCTATACCATATGCAATATAACATATCACATATAATTACAGAGAGCTATAGTTAGAAAGATAATGTGATCCAGTTCAATATCATTTTTGTGTTAACGTAAAACAAATATCAAGTTGAATTCATCAATTGTAGCTGACTGATGGTATCTTTGCATGGCTTCACATGCTGCTATGTACAGTACTTGAGCCTGTTACCTGTGAAGTGGGAAATTGTGTCTCAACATATACAGTAGATATAACTAACCATGCTATCTGTCCTGTTGGCTGATGGATTGCTTTTGACTGGATATTTTGACATTGCCTCTTGAAGAGAGCAGTCTAAACGTTCTAGTTGGCAGAATGCAACAGCTTGTGTCTGAATAATTATTACATCATGCTGCAGGTCTCGCATTGATTACGACGCTAATCAATGGTAAAATTTCTCTCAAGTGCAGAGCCACCATAGGTAATGCCAAGGCTCGTCAATATCAGTCATATGACTGAAGAGTAAAGCTGCTTTAGTGACTCATTTCAAACAAAAACGGTGTGACAAACTTAAGAGAAGTACTATTTTACGTCTAATATCTGGAATTGTAGCTGTCTAGAATTCCAAGCTTATCATTGTAATTGTGCAATGTGAAAATCCTGAAAGAAAAAGATCTTGGCTGTTCAGGAATTCCTACCTTTCCACAAACATCTGTGTATATAACAATGTATCATGATATGTGAATATATACAATATACAATGCATTGATTTGGTCTGATTGATTTGGTCTCCATCATTGTTTTTGTGCAAATATTTATTAATGCTGCATTGCATGTTCAGTCAGATATTCTTAAGCTTTATGCTGAATAAGCTGGTGACATTATTTCACAGCCAGAACAATTTACATGTTACGAAGAAAAGCTCAACATTTGCATCTCACTCCCTCGCACACATTTCCATGTGCCATTCACTGTCTTAAAGGTAGCTCCCTGGTAAAAAAAAAAGCTTTGATGACATTGAGGAATTGTTCATGTTCTCTGTGTTGTACTGAAGAATATTCATAAAAGTGGAATATGCACAGCAGGTGAATGTGTTTATTTACACTTTCAGGAAGTTACTGCTTCAATGGTGTTTTCACATTATGTCACAAGAGGGCGTACTGTTCCCCAAACCACCATCCATGACATGAAGGCAATGACAACATAACCCTCATAGTTGTTGTCATGCTGTCATCACTGATTGTGAAACCTGTAAACAGCCAACTGCGCATGTCGTGTATTAAGTACTGTATTTATTGTCGTGCATCTGTGCCCAGCTGTTCCTATGTATTGAGCAGTAATGTCATTACTAGATGGTTGGAGGGTGAATGAAAATGGCATGGATCCCATGGATGCCTCTCCCTCTCCTCCTCTAGGGATTAGCAGAGCGGCACTCCCATTGACCGTCTCACAGCTCGCCCAGTAACACAGCAGCTGTTCACTTCAGAGTGAATTGGTGGCCAGTGCCACCAAAGTGGGGGTGGATTTGTCTTTGTCCAGGCTGTGATTTTCTCTCAGTGTCTCCCCCTCTGTTGTTTTCTTAATATATTTTTCTCATATTTTTTCCCCATCCTTGTTCTTTCTGATTTCTTTTACTGCAAAACAGTGGCATTATGTACACACACTAATTAAACAAAGCCAATCTGAAAACATAATCAAAGCTTGCTCCTGCCCTAAAAAGAAAGGTGGGGTGGAGGGGTGGGGGCTTGGCTTTGTTTTGGTTGTCAGGACATCAGCCATGTTACTGACCCGGGCCTCCCTTGACTTTGCTGCAAGTGTCTCTCTGTCTCTCTCTATCAAATACATGCACAGAAATGTGCACACACAGACACATACACACCAGCATGCTTGCAGACGCCCCATTCGTCAGTGTCTGGCTCATTCTGCCTTCCTTCTGCCTAGAGATTGGAGGACAGAGGCAGCGAGGGAGGGCTGAGGGAGAGAAGAGTTGCGAGGCAAAACGGCTGGTCACATGAGCAGAGATCTGTTTACAAACCCAAGGCAGAGCTGAACAGAGCAGGGGAGGTAGGCAGGCAGCACACAGGCAACAGTGGGCAATGCAGGAACACCATTATGGATTGAAAGAGGAAAAGGAAAGTCTGCCATGACAAAGCCAGCTGGAGAATGAATACGACACATGCAGACACACTCACGCACACACACCGCCTTTGTCTCAGATTTTTTTTTCTCAATTGAAGGAGCAGATGGTTAGAGGGAGTGTAGGATCCCCCCCTACGCACATACATGCTCTGACTGACACTCACACCAGCAAAATACCAAACCCAGCTTGAGGACTGTTTGACTGCATGGAGCTGTCCTTGCTTTGTTTGGCCTTTGAGGGAAGCACGTCTCTGGCTTCCACTAAGGAGGAATACCCTCTGCAACAACAGAAGACTGGAGGACAAAGCAAAGGAGAGGACAGAGGGATGAGGCTTGGGAAAATCCTCTGTTAAAAACAGCTTTTGGAAGAGGATAAAGCATAGACTAATGCCAGATAATTACCTTCATTGCACAGGGACTGTCATTTTGGACGGTGGATGTCATTGAAATTGATGAGGAGAAGATACTGCAGATACAAAGTGAAGTCAAAGGGCTCCTCTGAATTGAAAAGGTAAGCATGTGTTATTGCTAAGATGACTGATTTGTTTATGACATTGTGACTGAGATTCAGCTTTTGACAATAACAACTCTTGAGACAGCTGACACTGACACATACATATAATGAAGCAACTGAAAAACAACTAAGCCCACTGAACAAGATTTCTTTGTCTCCTCTTCACTCTTGTTGTGATGACATCATTTTTGCTGAGATCCAGGAGCACATGAGGTCTTCAATTCCGGTCCAAACCCAAATCCCAAATCTGCCATTCTTAACGCTGAGGTTTAATCCAGATTTGGGAATGCTGGGCAACGCAGACTGCCGATCCAACAAAACCACAACTCCAACAAGGATTTGTGCAGTCTAAACAAATTTTTATGGTTGTTTTAGGAGGACCTACATCTGACAAAAAAGCGTTTTGAGGTGACTGACTCATAGCTTGAAGCTCTGGAGCTCCAGCCTCCAAACTTGGCTCTTATCCAGGATCAGCCTTCTATTGACAGCGCCTGAATTTAGTGCTGCTGTCCTGGGAGTCAAAATTCATGCAACCATTCCAATGGTATAACGGTGAGTGGATTTCTCTGCTGTCTGCCAAATACACAAATGTGATAGCACGTGTATTTGCTTGTCTGTTATTATAACTACGTGTTGTCCTCAGTTAGTTGCCAAAGGAGTCCAGATAATAGATGTGGTTGTGAAATGAAAAACAATCCCTGACAATGGAGGCCTCAGTTTTCACAAAATGGTGATGTGCAGTTAAAATAATCTGCACTCCCAAGGTCATGTTTGGCTGTGTGACTTTTATTTCGTTCTCTCACTTAATACAATTTTATTGCATTTTCTGTTAATGAATGACTGCAGTGCAGCCATAACTGGTTCATTATTCTACTCACAATCCTAGGTCTTCCCTATCTCCCTAAATTCCCCAACCCCCAGCTACCCAGCCATGTCAAATTATCCAACTCATACCCCCCACAGTGTGCAAGCTGTACCCATTCATTCACTCTAAAGAGAGACACATGGACGTTAAGAGGCTGGCAAAGAGCATCCCTGGTGCAAATTAATAAGAACACATGTGGCCTGTGGAAGTGGGGCTTCCTCTGCCATTGTTTTACCAAATGGTGCTTGGCTGCCAAGAGTTTTTTTCTGATTAATATATTCCCACCCCTGCCCCCAGCAACACACACACACATACACACACACACAGGTTCAATGTGAGGACATTGTATCGACTTCCATTCAGTCTTATCCTACCTATAATTTAACCTTAACCTAATCCTAATTCTATACTTAAACCTGCTACCAAATCATGAAACATTAACATAATTGGTTAACCTCGTGGGGACTCGTTGATGGTCCCCAGATGGATGGTGAGTCCTCACAATGGAGTGAGTAAATGGATATTTGTCCCCACAGCATAAGATACACACACACACACACACACACACATATATACACACCAATTTCTACAGACTCCAAACCTTCCATCCCCCAGTACCGACACACGCACATACACACTCAACCATTCAGCTCAATAGAGTCTGAGGAACAGATGGTCGTGTGGTGGAAGTGGTAT
>OMOW01111567.1:3717-14516 GCA_900312555.1 Lamprogrammus exutus
CCCTACACGACGCTCTTCCGATCTCGAGTTATGCTGGATCTCCTAATCTTGATCTCCGAAACGGCCAGCCGAATATTTCGGTTCGTCAACCGCACGTGAGAACTTGATTAGAAAATCTGGATTCAATTATCCAGGATAAGTGAGCGCTCCTGTGTTCAATGAGAAGGGTATAGATATCAACAGTGTAAAGCATGATCAGTAAGTGTCTGATTGGCCGATGGAAATGCTGTGCAAGAGGTCACAGTTCTTCACAGCGGAGCAAGAGATCCTCATGGGGGCTATGAAGAATTTAAAAGCATCATGCGCACCAAAGGCAATACTGCAAAAGCAGCAAAAATGAGAACAAAAGGTGGCAGACAAATGTATAAGTAGACTATTTAATTGTGTATTTGTTATTACTTCTGTATTTCAATTGTGTTTAAATGATGGTGTTATCCTTTCTGACGTCACTATTCCACATGTCAGACTAAATAGGCTCACACACAGGACCTGGGAACAGGTTATGGTTAAATACAAAACATATTCTACAAAACGCTATGTGTTGCTTCCCCTACCATTAAGATCAATATTTGTAATAGGTTACGTAGAGCAATTAGTTGACTTTTTCTTTTATTCTTGCCTTAATCATTATTGCATCGATGTCAGTTTGTTGTTCTCTTTGAAACAGAGCAGTCATGGCTGAAGTTGTGCGGAGTTGTGGAACTATGTATGTTTCAAGTTGTAATCTAATCCTGTTTACATTGAATAAGCCTGCTTCCTGACATGTTTGATCGTATGGATGAGAGAGAGATCCAGGATCATGCCAAATCGTCAACAATTAAATTCTGCTAACTCATTTATCCACGTACTAAGAATAGGCCCCTGATTCATATCTGATCTGTCTAAAGTGGTCGCTGAGAATAGTAAATTTGGAATTCTTTTTCTTTTTAATGCCTTGCTTCTCTGAACAGGCTCCATATCACTGTCGCTATCATTACCTGTCGGCACCTTGCAGTAAAAATAAACAAGGTGGACAGCTACAACAGCAACAGGGGTCACTGTGGAGATGAGGGTATTGTAAATTAGTTACATATATATGGAGAAGCTTCCATCCATGATAAGCGGGGGGAACAAATCACATTTTCAGACGACAACAAAAACCTCACAATTTTCTTTGTTGTTCATCAGCATTCATAGATCACATTTTTTGTTGAATGTGAGCATGCGTGGCCTTTTACTGCAGAGCTCTGTTCACACCGGTGTCAGATACAGGTCACTTGACGTGAATGTGAACCATCAAGAATAAAAGAATGGACCTGAGCATTAAGGGCTGTAATGTGAATGTAGCTTTAATGCCCTCTGGTGTGACAGAAGTCTAAAGTGCTCCCTGTATGTGATTTTGCAGATAATCCAGAAGGTGGTGACAACCAAGACATGCAAAACTACTTCAGACAGGCCTCTGTGAACCTAAAGGACATTTTGAAAAATCCAGGCATCTGGGATCCCTTCATTCTGAGTTATGTCGATGTAAGTGTCAATCTCCCTGATTTAATAGAAAAATAATTGGATTCAAATGTCATAAAATGTAAGACAGATTGATTAGAAGACAGATAGTTGCATATCTCCTTTAAATTCTGTTTTTCAACTTGTTTGGGAGGGTGGCAGAAAATGCTGAGGTGAATATATATAAAGCCAATTTATTTTTATTCATATAATACAGTTTGATGTCATTTTTTTGTATAATTTTTGTTTTTGAAATGAGCTTTTCTGTTACATGCCTTTTAACGTGCCACCCTGTTATCCCAGAATGGCTGTCGTCAGTCAACACATTCAAGTTAAATAGCTGTGTTTATCACTGGGTCATGGGATTTCAAAATGTGTTTCCAGGCCGGGGAATATTTTGGAAAATAATGAATTATTGCTAAAGTTTGGGGAATTTTTGATAAGGGAAAACAGTTGAGATACTTTTCTAATGCCTCTAAAAACCACTCATATCGTCTTAGAAATCCAGACAGTGGGAGTCAGGAGACATGGCAGTTGCTATGAGGCATTATTTTGTGATTCCTTGTTCTCGTGCCATTACTGATTTGTCTAAGGTTTTTTCGACTAGAGGTAGCTGGCAGCAACTCACTCGGGTCATTGTCACAATGCCAGACAAATGGAGTTTTAATAATGCCTGGTTAGCTGCTGAAAAACATAGGACAAAATGTTTGCCATAGAAACGAGCAGAATCTGTACCTTTTTCACCACACCTAACAGCTAGCGTGACTACCAATGTTACTTCAAGCATCATCGAGGCTGCCAGAAAATAAAACATAAATATTCAACAGCAAAGTACTTTGACATAGGTTATGTGGGCACTTAAAGTTATTGATTCACATTATTCTCTGAATTTGTGTTTTAATGTTTACAAGTATATTCCCCAACAGTGCAATTTCAAATAAGTGCAGCAAAAACGCAGTGAAACAAATATGTCCTACCTACCCAAACTACTACTACTTTTGTGATAGCTCCTTATTTCAATCTTTCCTACAACTTAAGGCCAAACTATACTTCCCACGTCCACTTGACTGCGAAGGTCTGTTAGGGTTTTTTGGGGGTGGAAATACAGTCATGGAGTTTTTGTAGATAATTATGGAAAAGTCTCTGAATTTGGTTGACAAATAAGTGTAGAAACCCTGTTATAGCCTTTCTTTGACTTTGCAGATGCTGGAATTCTACGAGGAGCACGAAGAGGCTTTAAATGTCCTGAATGACTACGCATATGACAACACTTTCCCCCCCAATCCCAATGCACACGTCTTTCTATTCCAGCACTTGAAGAAGCATGGTGCTTCAGAGAGGAGATTGACCAAAGTGTTGACGGTAAAACTTCCATTACACTTTAAGAAGCATTTCAGAAGACATTTCATTTATTTTTAGTGTTACTCTATTACACAGAAATGTATGAAATTGTAATGATCCCTGAACTCCATAACTTGTGCCTACCTCTGATTAGATTTATAGCTAAGCACCCAAACAACACCAAGTGACTAAAGTGTACCTAAGTCTTTTATTTTGTTATTTTATAGGTCCTTCATTCACTAGTCCCAAGTCACGAATTGATGCTGGAGTACTGCTCTCTCCTCCTCCATTCAGGTAATATCAGTGTGTAATAGCAGATACGTTCCAAAACTTAACGGGGAAAACACTGAACCGATGATTTATGACACATAGAATTAACATTAATGAATAATATTTGAATTAAATGTAAGCTTTAGTTGTTCAATTATTCTTCAAGTTGACTGTTGTTTAGGGCTATCACTATCGATTATTTTGAAATTTGAGTAATTACTGATTATTTCAATTATTAATCATGTAGTCAGTATTTATTTATGTATATACTATGAGTATATATGTCCACTTTCTTACTGTAAGAGAGACAAGAAAAATTAAAACTGCAAATCTCCAATCCAAACTGATAGTTATTTTAATAATGTATCATAATTCTGCCTATTTGATGTAGATTTGTTATTGCCATTTAAGACATAGACCAATAAATGGTGCGTTGCCACTTTAAGATGTGATGATGTGTTGTGACCTACGTGATGATCTGTTACATTTTTATTGGTTGTTATCTAGTAGTGCAGAAAGAGAGTGAATGGCCGGTTGCTTTTTCACGAAACGCATAAAAAACTAAAACACAGAGGAGAATAAAGTTGCCAAACGGAATACAAGTTGTTGTCTTGCTTCAAGTGTGCAATACAACTCCACTTGGTTGTGTTCTGTCACGGTGAAGAAGACAGCAAAAGCCTGGCTTAGTGCCGTCTTTGCATTTGTCACTGCCGAATAATAGTTTGTGTAGTTTTAATCGATTTAATTTTTTTTAAATCAAGTAGACGATTATAACTGATTAATTATTACAGCCCTGTGGTTGTTATGGTTTAACATGGATTTTGAAAAGTTGCCTTCATCAGACTCTCCAACATTGTTTCAAAGGGAGTCCGTTTGAATGTTCATGTGACACATAAACCACATTAGTGACGTGTTCTTCCCTATACTTAACAGAAAAAAACAATGACATCCAGAGGGCTTTAGGAGTTGTTCTGGATATGCTGGACTATGCCTGCTGGAGGAGCAACTTGGATGTGTGGAACTATCTAAAGGCCACCATTGACAAATTAAAATTTCAGTAAGTACAAGATGTTAAACCTGCTTATGTGTGAAAGGAATTTCCATGGACCTTATGACCAGAGGGTTACTCCAGGACGTATATGCAAAACGACCAGTTCCACTAAACATGGAAAACAAACATTTACTGCTGGTTGTTTTTTATTCAGTCAATCTTCTTCATGCTTCTGTATGAAAACAGGGAAGATTGGAAGGACATTGTCTCTGTGAAGATGGCAGCGAGAAAAGACTGGTGGCCTGCATTGCACTTTACAAGATTCCATGCCAGTAAAGACTCTGAGGAGAACCTAAAGCTGCTGGAAGTGAAGGCATCCCTAGTGGGAATCCTTTGTCCAGGTAGGTCGTTGTGCATGAAAGCCATTTGGAGGTATTGGCATTTTAAAATGAAATTTCTGTCATAATGGGTGTTATGTCATTTTTATATGTTATTCCAATACCAAATAATGGCTGAGAAAATATCAGTATTATCACACATCCAAAATTAAGCTTTAATATCTGTTTAATTAACAGTAACTCTAAAACTTTCCACCAAATCACACATTATAAGAATTGCCTTTTTGCACTCTTTTTACTTTGAAATATTGCCTGGTTGTACACGTCCTCTAGAATTAAGGCCAGGTTCATACAGTAACTCTACATACAGGTATCCAGATCGGCCACCATGTGTATTCTGCGTTCTTGTGAAGTGTTGGTTGTGCTGCACATTTCTAAGATGCATTAAAATTGTCGTGGCGGCGGCATTGTAGGCTTGACATGGTTGTCCGAACAGACACCTTTGATAAGATACACATCGGGCTTGAGTCAGGTTCAAAATTTTGTGCTCCTTTTCCCCCATATTGCTTTGAGAGAGTACAGAGCATTTCCAATAGAACTGGACAGAAGAGAGCTATTATTGATTCACTTCATTTATTGGGCTAAAGAACTGCAAAGTAGATGCCATGTCTCACTTCCTTCATGCTGTAAGGCAAAAATGTTTTTCTGAGAAGCTGGCCAGTATTTACAATCTGCTTCTTCAACCTGGCAAATTTGAAAGTAATGGTGCGAAAACATGCCATAAGAAATGCATTACCTGAACAGACCCCAGACCAATCTGACATACACACTACTGTAATGTATATCTGGTAATAAGAAGACAATGTTTTTCGGTCAAAGGTCATAGTGCTGCTAAAAATTATTTTTAAATAGTTGTCTAGTTAGGAGGAGGATTACTCCATTGGTTTACTTAATTTACACCTTCAGAAGCTGAAGCCAGCCAACCAGCCTGTGATCCTCAGCAGTGATCTACTAATGGCACACTGATCATGATCTCACAGCTAATTGGTGAATTAATAAAGTGAGATCCAGTCCATTGAAAGATTTTTGGTTTTATGCAGGAAACTAGTATAAAAACAGCAACAGCTGGTAGAATTCTAAACTTTTGCTGTGCAGTTAATATATTCCTTCATCTGTCTTTTTACAGACCAAGTGCTTAACTACACTGCTGGAAATGTAATCAACAGTGAGCGGACTTGAGGGAAGAATGCAAACACACAGGAAATATCCAAAAAAGAAGCACAAGTCTGAGATCCTGTCAGGTATAAAAGGAAAACCCTGGGCAACAAGCAGCAGTCTTTATAGCAGCATTTTTCATTCATGTAATTTCAAAGCAAATAATAATTTGTCTTTGTTCTGTGCCTTTACTTTGAAATATTATCAAGGTACATGCTACTTTGTCCACCATGTGGAGCTGTTGTTCTTTGTAATTGCACTGAGCACCTCGTGTGCATCACCAGCTTGTGAACGTAGCCCTGAATGTAGTTGTGTTGCTGATGATGACTTTTCTGCAAACACGTAAATGAAAGCTATGTCTGATTCTGCTCTGAGCTGAACTTGGTTGTGTGGAAGGTTTTAATCTCACCAGAGGGATTTGCTGTCTGTCCACTCTATTGTCCTTTGAATTCTCACTCAACAATGACATTACAGCGCATCATGTCCTCAACTTTAGTGAGTTGGAAGCAGAAATTATGAATTAGAAACACGTGGCCATGAACCAGAAGTTTTGGAAAAACATTAAAAATGCAAAGCAAGAAATTAAATAGTCTTATCTACTCTTTGCATGTGACTATTTTTACGCATGGACCTTATGATTTAGGGTCAAATGTCTGTTTTATGGGCGAGCATTTGCACGGGATAAATGAAGTTTGTATTTTTGCTTGAATTTTTTTATTTTCTGTATTTCAGCTCTGTGCTTCCCCAAAGGGTCTCCATGTTGCCAAAAAGCTACCTTGATTTTCACCCCAAATGCTCAAAACTCCATTGAAATATCCCACTGTAGCCTCCAGAAATGCCCAGAATAAAGAGACTCCTTGCAAAGAAATTTTGACTCCAATTACAAATATAACAATTCACACAGCACTAAAATTATCATGTTTTTTTTAAAAATATAGTCAGTAATTTGTGGTGAGTTTATTTTTTTTTGCATATTAGACACGGCAGATTCATACAGAATGTAGATCACAGACGCTCTCTACAATTATTACAATTCACATTAGGAACCCAGGTGATATTAGTCCCACACAAATAGGCCAATTGAAGAACAATTTGCCTTGACCTCCTCTTGCACAGTCCGTCTCGTCACCCATTGTTGCTGCAAACCTTTAAGTCTTTTATTCCCTTTCCCTTGAATACAAAAGGGCACATAGTGTAAATGATCATTTACATCTAGTCAGTCCCATTCTAGCATGCACTCCTGTTTTTGTATGCCTAAATACAGAGGTGTTTATTTATTAATGCTATCTATCAAGATTATTTTAAGATAATTAATTAATCTCCTGAGTCCTTTGCACTGAACCATGAAATAAAGTCTTATAACCAACGGCATGCCAATTTAATACAAAAGTGTTTGTAATGTTTTGATTTTATTACATAAGCCAAAACGTAGAGCACTTGTCTGAATGCAGAAGCAGATGTAGGAGTACATCACACTTGGTCATTTAATCATTCAAACTCGGAGCAATAAAGAGGAGCATGTCAGGAAGTGATCACTGCTATGAGGGATTGTGCCCTGGTTATGAACCTTTCTGAGCAGATGTTCGCAGGTGGCAGTTACTAATTACAGTCTTCTCCTGGTCAGAGTGGCTCTTCTGGGAGTTTGACTCCTTCCTCAAGGGCACTTTTGACAATTCAGATCAAAGTTTTGCAGTACTGCCGTGTCCCACACACATTGATTTGAAGTTTGCAGATAAACACCAGCGGGCAGACATCCACAGATCTTAAATTATGGCTTTCAGATTGACTGAATGTTAGGGGCCTTTGGGCTTTGTTATGTACTATGCAAGTTAATTTATCAGTTTATTTTCCTCTCATTGTATTCTGACGGTTCAGATTAAGAGAATCAGACCAATGAATTTTAAAGCCAGTCTGCTAAACCCTCTGAAATAATTTAACAGTTTTAGTTTTCCCGATTTGGGCTTTTATTTGCCACCTAACCAGCTGCTTTGTAAAAAGAATAAAAACTTAATGGTGCCGGAACACACGTTTTAAATTTTAGAGTAGTATACTCTGAAAAGTGGAATACTTGCCTTGTTGTACATGTTTAGACAAAAAAAGACTTCTAATCTAATTTATTTCAGTTAGCTTTTGTGTGATTCTAGCCTCCACAACTGATTGTCATGTGATCCACTTTTGATTGAGTTTGTCACACTCGTCGGAAAGCCTGTTTTTGTTGTCAATGTCAAGATTTTCACAAGCCAAAATCTGTTGTCTTTTTAATAAAATTATATTTTGGACAGCAAATGAAAGCCAAATTCAATGAAAAAAGAAATTTTAAAAACTTAAGACTCCAGAGGGTTACACCACATATTATATGGTTTTTTTGTAAACCCTTTGTAACATTGACCATTTTGAAATTTGGCCTAGTGTATTTACAAGCTTTTAAATTTGAGGAAATCTGAACCTTCAGTGAGGAACTTTCTGGTGTAAAATATAACCTCAAAAGTAAATGTTCTCTTATCTGATGAAAGAGGAAGTATGTAGTTTATATTTTATAAGCAAATATAAATCAAACATCCTTGTAGTGGTGGATATTAAAACCCACCATTCATTTTCCCATAATACAATTAAAGATGAATCTCGAGACAACTGTTTGAATGAAAATGACAGCAAACCACTCTTGTCCCTCCTTCTGGCTTTGATGCATTGGGTGCAGTTGTACTAAATATATTATATTATATTATATTTCCAGAAAGAGAAGAAATCAGCACTGACATCACAATAATAGAAGTTCATACTGAATTAAGCAAGGCAGTGTGTGCTTATGTTGATGCTGCAGGTGATACAGTTAATAGGAAACAGTGCCACTAATTAACTACAGTACATGTGACGTGATGCCTGGCTGTCTGCTTTTTCATCCATCCATAATGAGTTTGCTGTTCACTCCGCCTCAGCACTTAATTGGTTTTTCAGATGTACAGTGGAGATAAAGCAGCACAGTGAGGAAACGGAAAGCTGCATAGCATGAGATGGAATTCCTGTAAAGCACACAAAGAACCCCAAGAGATGATGCAGATAGCCAATGGAGAATTAACATGACCAAAATGCAGTAATGATGGCGGCGTGGTGTCAAACTACTCATGGTAATTCTTACAAGAAAAGTACTCTTTCATATGTGTCAAACAGCCCATTTGAAGATATAGAGTGTGCTTTTTATGTTCCCTCATTCCATAGTGAAATGTAGTGGTGAGTATGTATGGAACATTCAGTACATATACATGCACACAATACTCAGATTTTCTCTGTACGTAGAATAAAGCAGCAGTCTGTAAGATTGTGAGTGGAATCTGAATGACTCCTTCCTACCTGCTGCACCCCAGACATGATTGATAATTGAGGTAGCGATTCCCCTTGTGGTAGATGGTGGTAATTTTGGGGCTCAAAGGTTTTTCCTCCAAATCAGATTCCATCAGTAGTAGCTGCTACAGAGACGTATGTACTTTTTACCATTCTGTTGTGAAGCGCCTTGAGATGTCTTTGGATTTTAAAGTGTGCTATAAAAATAAAATGTATTATTATTATTATCTCTCAGAGAGGATTGGACTCCTGTCAGGATGGATTGAGGATTTTTGCAAATCCTACATATACGTGGTTTTCAGAAGTTACATACTGTAGCTTAAATGCAAACATGTAGAGTCGCACAGGTTGCACATATGCCATGAAATGACGGAGTGAAAGACTGAACGATGTGAAAAAATTAATAGAAAATCGAACAGATTGTGTCACTCTGTCCATATTTTAACATTTCACATGTGTGCCACCTGCCTCCAAAGTGTTGCCATAGAGACAGAGTGTATTGTGTCACATTCTGAAAACCACGGTCATCCTAGGGGAAAATAGTGAATCATTACAATAAAGCGATGAATCAGCTAAACAAAAGGCCTGTAGAAAGCAATGTCAGAGGACGATTTTGGTGCCTGTGCATAGCAGAAAGGAACAGGTCTCTTGAGACGCCTTGGCTTGTTGGACTCCCTCAGTATCCCTTCTCTTTGCCTTCCATGTCTTGGAGAATGATCCCACTTAATGGCCAGAAGTGTTTATTGTGACTACTACAGAAGTGAATACTGTCAAAATGTTTAGTGTTACTTGTAACAATAGTTGTCCTTAAACTGACAATTGAGTAATGTCTTTGACGTAACAGTGGCATGCCTGTTGCACACGTAAGTAATGGAGTGTCAGGATCCCACAGTTTTCTCTGTCTTCCCACCAACGCTAATAACTTATTGCTCAGATTCAGTTTTCTTTTCTTACTGGCTGGTTGGGTACTTTATAAAAACTCAGATTTTGTCAAAATGACAATGCACAGAATGTCCATTACAAGGACATTACAAAAGGAGGCTACCTGGTGTGAAATAGCAGATGTTCATCACGCAAACATTAGCTAGTTAACAAGTGTTATTGCTAGCTAGTGTTTGTACTTGCTAGCTAACTTGAATGAAGAGGTGAGGACAGAGGATTGTGGAGACAAACTCTGAGGTGATCAGATGTCCCCATTTTCCAGGGGCAGTTCCCATTTTTGATGGCCAGTGTGTGATTGTGATTGGTTCACGTTTTGCACACAGCGATGTGAAAGCGCTGCCTGTGAGGATTCATTAACAATGCGATTTCGCTGTTCATTTACTTGCTTGCGGCATGTGTGCAACTGGTGTAAGATATTTTGTAATTTACCAAATAAACATTATTTGTAGTTTAACTGGCCTCTGTGAGAAATGTATACAGTAATACAAACCCGTAGACCCTGTACTGCACTGAAAGCTTAATTTTTTAATGGTCCTATACTTTTGTAACATGTAACATGTAACATTTGAATAGACTACAGTCGTGCTGCATCAAGGGAGAGTAGAAGTCGGTCAGTGTGTTTTTTGTACATTAATGCATGGCAACGGTCTCACAATAGACCTGTAAATGAAAATAACATGTAAATCTTTATAATGTATCCCCAGCCCTCTTGAGCCTATGGGAGTACCTGTGCTTCCATTTTCCTTCAAATTTGTAAAACAGTGCCCAAACAGTTTCCTTTGACCTACAGCCCCCCCCCCCCACCCCCCTGAATTTGTAGATTGTCATCGACTTTTGTTTCTGACTTTGATTTTCATTGTTTGGCCCTGTAGAGCCACCAT
>OMOW01111592.1:0-18545 GCA_900312555.1 Lamprogrammus exutus
CCATGGCATTAAATTTGTTATTGAGCGCGTTATGAGTGCAAGACTCCAGACTTATTTGTGTGAAAACACGAATCCCTGGTATTATAGGGGGGGGGGGGCACGGGGGGGAAGCCCACCCAGTTGAATTCATGAACGTAGCATCACTATTGAGAGGTGACCAGTAGGAATGTTATTCACTTGCTTTCATTTGACCTGTTTTATATGATTATAAAACTGATAGTGGGCAACTTTGTAACTTTGATAAACATTTATAAAACTGAATTTGCCTCACTTGCTTGTCTATAAAACTTTACTTTTCACATAATCCCTTCAAAGGCTGCCTTTCTATCACAGTATTTTATCTTTAAAGAATAAATTTGATTTGCTGGATAAAGAGGACGGATATTCATGCATCCAAACAGTAAGCATGCTGTGAGAAATATGGCAACACGGCCGCTGAACACAAACAAGCTCCTCCCACTGACACAGTGATAGATTTGCTGATTTTATTAGTGTTTATTTAGTGTAAAATATAATGCAACTATCATATAATTATTCGGATAACTTCATTAGAAAGTCTTGATGAAAACTTTTCAGTTTTCCTAATATCTAGAATTATCTGGTGATAAGTATTTCCTTATTTGAGAGGCCGATACTTAAGTATAAATTCACCAAAGCCTCCATTTCCTTCATTTTGACACAGACTACCACAAGTTCTCTTCTGTGTGCACAAATATCCACAATTCACGCTTAACATTTAGACTTTTTTTGTCGTAATATGACGGGTTTGCTTTCCTTGTATTACAACTGACAATTAGACAGCAAAACCTCGATCAACAGATTGAGACACAGTGAGACAGACATAAGGGTTAGGGTTGTTCATTCAAAACCCATCCTTAATTAAATTAAAGTATGACCAATATGGAGACCAATTGGATTTTGAACATATCATTAATTTCACACATTACATCATTTACTGGAAAACGTATGCACTGTAAAAGGACAAAAACAGGGAACAAATAATTCCTTGACATGGAATCTGTAAACTTCCCTCTGTGGTATGATGTGCTGAGATGTGTAATACGGAGCAAATCCTGGGGAACACTCCAGTTAAGTTTATTTATCAGAGACAAAAGCACAGTGGTATGCGTCCGGCTTGATTGATAACTCCACTGTTTCTTCCACAGATATACCAAACCACATATCAAAACCACCGACCCCAAATGGAAACATCTGTGCAACACTAACTTCACATCTAAAGAGCCTGGCTCCTCATACATGCAGGCAATGTCCACCATCATAAATGACTATAGGCTAAGTCACTAATAAGTTCAACAACAAACAAGGAACCAACATAAGGCACCAAAGTCGAAATAAGCAGCAACTTCAAACTTGGAAAGCAAATCAATTCAACCCACATGCACCTGCGCAAAAAGGCACAACTTCACATGCATTAAATTATATTCATTTACAGGCAACACAAATGAATTGATCATTGGGAGAGAGGCTGCATACACCCTGGACAGATCACAGTGCTGACACACACAGAGAGACAAATTAATTCACACCCACATGGATTTAGTTTGTAATTCTGAACTGTGGGAGGAAACCAGAGCACCAAGAGGAAACCCATTCAGATGCGGGAGGAAAATGCCAAACTCCACGCCAGGCGCCAATTGGATTCAAAGCCTGAATCTTCATGATGTGAGACGACAGTGATAACCACTGAGCCGCCCTCCTAAGAAAAACTTTAAAAGCTAAAAATGTTTAATTATTTTCATATTGCATTTACAAGTTTCATTCATTCAATCTGGGGAAACACAGATGTATTGGGTTAGATTACTTGCATTATCAAGTCTTTACCTGGAGAGTCTTGGTTGAACGCCATTGACAGGCCTGTGTGATCTCCCAGTGGAGATCCACCAAAGTGGATGTGGATGAACAACTTTAATTCAGCAAAACTCAAGAGTCTTTTTGATTTAATTAAATTTGAAGAGTCAAAAAGCTGAATTTATGCAGAAAGAAAGGCGTGTCTACAGCTGTTTGAGTTTTCACCATGCCAAAATTTGAAAAAGCTCTGAAATGTTTCGCAAGATTTGCAAAGCGTCCAACTCAAACAGAGGTCAAATGAAATGCTGCAGCACTTGATGCACGTCAACACTTTCCATGATGCACCTGTGCATTGCTATTATGTGCTTCGGTCACATTGAAAGTAGCTTAAAAACTGATGACAAAACTGACCAATATACAAATTAGATTTGCAAATGACCCCAACATTGCAATGCGTAAGACTTTTTGCCTCCTTATCTGCACTTCTGTCACAACAGAGGTCTTATTTTGATGTATAAGCAATTGGGATTGGTGGAACCTGACAGTGTTTTATTTCACACAATTTTAGGGTTGATAAAATAGTTCAAATTGTTGTGTAAACATAGTTAAGAGGTAACAAGTTCTCCATTTAGAATGAACTTTTTAAACGATTTGCTTTATTTTGTCACGTAGTTATGCTAGCTAAACTAGTTTTTATATATTGCTCTCCTGTTACCTTAACACATATCTAACCCATCATAATGGTTTATAATAGTAATTTCATACTGGGAGAACAACTGTAATGGTCAACAGGGCAGCTCAAGAAAATATTTTCACCAAAACCACACTAAAAAAAATAAACACGATCTGTCTTGTTTTTCTTAATAAGTAATATTCATTCAGTGTGTGAAAACATGGAGCTATCGACGTAACTTCGTTAAGTTGTTTCGTCCTTACCTGGACAGTCCTGGAAGGTCCGGGATCCGCAGGTGGTGTCTCTCTGGTGTCTCACCGAGATCCACTTCCAAACGCATAGCTCTAATTCTTTTTTAAATTTATTAAAATCCAGACAGAAAGTTGAGCCCACGGGCGTTTGTGTTGTCAGCAAGCCAAAACTTGAGAAGGCTCTGAAGTGTCAAACTCTGACAGAAGTCAAAGTTGAGTGAAAGTAATGCTGCACTTTGCAGCACTTAATATGCAATACACACAGGAGTGACGCTACCTCCTGCTACTTCCTATCCCACCAGAAGTTTTATTTTGTAATGTTTGTAGTCTAGAGATAAACGTAACTTGATTTTTTTGTTTTTTTTTTATCACTAAAAAGATTTCGATAACAGAGAAACATCTTTGGACACGTTGTGCTAATTATGTAATCATGTGGAAGGTTGTTGAAAATATAAACCAATCAGAGGCCAGCCCACCTCTCATTGTCACTGTAGTGACAAATTGTTTTTTTATCGACTTTATATAATCTCACATGTATAAATAAGATGTGTCAGATTTGTCAAAATTCCCTTTGTTTTAACTGTCTCTTGCAGATGTGTCCATCAGTTTTTGTTTTTGCTCTTTGCCTTGCTCTTTTTTCCGTTTTTCATTAAATGCTTATATCTTGTACCATTTTTTGTACCTTTCTGTTTTTGTTGTGTTTTACATAATAACAATAAACTGTAAGTGAAGCCTGACTAAAGCCCGTATACTGTAAAACATATACTGTATACTGTACTGACATGACGCAGACTGCAGCCACGCCTTCTTCTTCTTCCTCTTTGTTGATCGTGCCAGACGGTCACTGCACCAAATATGGGCAAAACATTTGACCAGGGTACCGCCCATTTTTGAGACACGTCGTTTCGAGTGGACAACCAAACTGCCAATCACATCTCAACGGGAACGCTGCTGTGGATGGCGTACTGACAAAATTCACGTCTGAAACATTAACGCTGCAATACCAGACAGGGTAAGAGTACAATTTCACGTTATTCTTATATTTTTGCTGTTGACAAATACGTCTCTTTTGTCCAGTTTTTTTAGTTCTGTTTTTATACGTTGGTGCTGGCTTTTTACCTCGGGTACTTTACATGCAAAACGATGATTTCTAGCGGTTGCTTTTATTGCAATAACTAATCCATCCTTAAGGCTAGTTCGTTGGCTGGCTAACACGCTTTTCATCAGTAGCCATCCAGGTATACCGCCTAATGTTATCTGTATTTATTGCGTGCTTATCCTAGTTTGGCGGGACTATAAACGACGGTAGTAAAATAGTTGTCAGGCTTAAGAGTTGTGCTACTAGTCTTTACCCTGTCACCCTTTTAACATAACCCCTAACCTTTTGCAGGCACTGCCTCTGAAGAGCGCCGGCTCTTAAACTTAGATCAGATACAGAACTGTTATACTAACTGTCAAATCAGTGCAAACTTCAGATTATTGTGTTCTCCTGCTATTGCTCTTTGCACAACACTGTATACGTATTAATACTTATATTAATTTATTATACATATGTCTGATTGTTTGCAGGCTGGTGCTGCTGAAGATTCGGATGTCCAAGTATAAACTGTTTCTGCTGAGGCATGGGGAGGGGGCCTGGAACAAAGAGAACCGTTTCTGCAGCTGGGTTGACCAGAAGCTGAGCGAGGCTGGGGTGAAGGAGGCCCAAGAGTGTGGCCAGCTCCTGAAGGAGCAGGGGTACACATTTGATATTGTGTTCACCTCCATACTCAGCCGCTCCATCCAGACAGCATGGCTGGTGATGGAGGCTATGGGCCAGGAGTGGATCCCTGTGGTCAAGTCCTGGAGGTTGAATGAGCGCCACTACGGTGCCCTGATCGGCCTGAACCGAGCAGAGATGGCTCTCAACCATGGAGAGGAGCAGGTGAAACTGTGGAGAAGGAGCTATGACATCACTCCACCCCCGATTGACGAATCCCACCCTTACTTCCTGGAAATTTACAGTGACCGCAGATACACCACTTGTGACGTGCCGAAGCATAATCTTCCCCTAGCAGAGAGCTTAAAGGAGGTGCTGGACAGACTGCTGCCATATTGGGATAGCACTGTGGTACCAGAGATAAGGAAAGGCAGGACTGTGCTCATTTCTGCCCATGGAAATAGCTGCAGGGCCCTGCTGAAACATCTGGAAGGTATGCCACTGACTTGTCCCAGGCTATTATAAACAGTACACTGAGCGTTTGTCTTTGTGTGTTAGATGCATTGGGTTGAATTCAGTAGCAGGTCCTGGATGTCTGTTGGGGAATTTACTGGCTGCTGCTGTTTCTAGTCGTCTGCTTCATTTAGTTTGGCGGGAGACATTTCATTCCAGAAATGGAAGGTTGAACTTGCTCAAAAAGGCCAGTGAGTTTATGTTACATTTGGCTTGGACTGTGGTGTGCACTTTGACCTTTCATTACACTCACTAGCTTTGGGCACTCCATGTGTCACAGGCCACTCAGTAACTTATAGGCTACACATATAGGCTATACACATATAGGCTGTTACATAATACTACACAGCACAGAATATACACAAGCTGAAACATTGGTATAGTCAATTTAGTGATCGACAGCTTTATATTACTGCTTTTGTGCACATGAAAACATAATACTGATCATATTTATACCTCAATGTCATCAAGAATGGTATAGCTTTACTTTTGTTAGTGTGATATTATCCCTATTTCAACAGGTATATCGGATGAAGATATAGCCAGCGTGACTTTACCGACAGGAATACCTGTGCTGCTTGAGCTGGATGAAAACCTTCGGCCTGTGAAGCCTCGGCAGCTCTTGGGAGACCAGGCGAAGATTCAGGCAGCCATTAAAAAGGTCGAGGATCAGGGAAAAGCCAATCCATCAATCTGAATACAGTCGTAGCTCTGTTCTGGCTGCCTGGGCACATGTTTTAGCAGGTACAGCAAACAAACGCTCTGGAGACTTTAATAGCATTATATGATATTAGACAATAACAACAACAGATTGCTGCTAATGTCAAGGACAACTCTAAGTCTTACCGTGAAGTTACTGCATGTGTAATTGTGGCCTGATCTGGATTCAAGTGGGACAGGTCTAATTGCCCCAACTGGTGCACAAAGAAGGCCAGGCTGAACTGTAAGTGTGTCTGCACTGTGCACAAGTTTCTTTTGTGTATGCACTGAGGAAGCATTTAGTTTTTATTTGATTCTGAAGCTGATCGTCCCACATGAAGTCTATGGAGAACCTACAGAGGTTGTGTAATTGGATGTAATGGACATTCAAAGTTTAGCCCACTGTATTTGTGTACTCGTGAATTTTCCCATGCGTTCTAAACATGTGCCGTCAGTATTGGTGCAGTGTTTTTACAAGCGTCTTACAAGCAGTGTGTCAAACAAGTGTTGCAATGATTTTATTTAGGGCTAAAAGCTCCTCATTGACAAATTTTACCTCATAGAAATGGATGGCCAGGCCAATACCAAGACAAGGAACTAATTGTGAGCCACAGAAACGCTGCCTTATGTGAGCTTCACATTCTCCTAAAATGCCCTATTTGGTAGTCGTAATACGTTGCCAACTGAAGCCTTTGAGCTTTATAGAGGATCTCTGACAAAAACAATAGAGTGGTTAACAACATGACCACAAACGTTCAAAGAATTTGTCCATGCATTGCACTTTGGGGGCTGTTATGGGGATTTTGGGGGTTCTCCTCACAACTACTGATGTTTAATACCATTAATAGGATAAAATAACATTTGTTAAACTGTGAAAAATTAAGCTCTACATTTTTTATTTATAACTTATAAACATGTGCAATTTTATTATTTTTAATGTTGCTTTACTGTTGATTACTAACTTAAAATAACATGTTACTGTTTAAAATGTAATGTATTAGTCAAGGTCAGTGTTACATGTGATTTTAAGCTATGATATCACACGAGCCATTGTTTGCTGTACCTCGTGTGTTGTTTGTAGAAAAATACTGTGTCAAATGTCTCTCTCAGATGTGTTGCTTTCATTCTGCCCCGTGTATTTTCTACACTGGTCTGTTAGGTCAAAAAGGGAATCATTTAAGAACATGGATTTTTAGATAAAAGGTAAGAAAACATTGTAATATTCTGTAACATGATTCAGTGTCATCCCTGCTGTCTACATCTACTGGAAGATAACATGCCTGGTGAAATAAAAGAGAATTCAAATTTCCATAATAAGATGAGATGATTTTATTCTTGCTTTTGTCTCACAGTCATTGCAGAACTTGAGTGTATGATCAGAAAGCACAGAGGAAAACATGTCAAAACATACACACCACAATGATGCGGATTTAGTTCTAACTATTACGCAATAGAACCAAATAGTAAAATAAACAACAATGCTGTTTTGGAAGCTTGGACATGCTTGCAATTTGGAATCTGGTTGACTTGAGCCCACTGGGAGCAGTAAACAATTAATCTTGTTTTAGCTGTCACATATGTAATGAAAGGAGTGGCTCTTAAATTCTCAACCACCTTCTGTAATTTGTCCAAACCAATGGGACTGAGCCACAGAGAAACCCACCAACAGAGTGGGAAGGCTATTTGTGGCAGTGATAATATTCAAGTATTATAACTGAAATGCTTTTTCCAGTAGGTTTCCAGACTCTGCTTCTGAAATTAGAAGAGCAAAAAAGAAAAAAAAAAGTATGCATTCTGCTTACAAATCTATTTACAACCTAAACCATCTATTTACAGCCAAACCAACCAAGAGCGGGGGATTGTATCTACATGAGTATCAATAAATTCTTGTAAAAAATAGTCCTTTTTGTTCATCATGGTAGCTATACACTGTTGCTTCCTTTGTTTATGAGGTAAAATTGTGGGGTACAACTTATTATGTCAAACTAGCGCCCTGTCCATCATCTGCACCACCACCATCCTGGTGCCGTTCTTGAGAGTTTGATCAGGCCGGGTACTCTACCTACTGCGCTATCAGTGCTGTGTGTCATCTCCTATGACTCAGCCTCTGCATCTCCCTGTCTGCTCTTTCTGGCCGAACGGGAATCAAACCTTGCCCTTTGGGCATTTCTACCTTTTCTTGCTGAGCCTCCCGTAACATCCTTCCCTTATATTTCACCCCCCCTAACCCCAGCCTCATGTTGTACATGAAGTAGCGTTACATTAGGTAATTGTTAGCTCACTTTTGTGGAAATTGGTTTACTCGAGCCAGTCTCTGGCGCGTTGCATTGCGGCTCATGATGTCATTAACAACTGTGACATCATTCATGTTGTCATTATGGGGGGGTGCTTGGGTGGCTCCATACATGATGTAATTAACAACTCATGATGTCATTGACAACTGTGACATGCTAGGGTGGTCTCCCACTACTATAATTTGGTAATGCAAATAAAACATAAAATAAAAATGTAAATTAAATGAAAAGCACCCTATGCAAATGCCAGACGCCTGAACGATGTTTCTGGCAAGTTTGGATGCGATTGGATTGGTGCTTGTTGTATTGACGGACACACACGGACACACACACGCTCTCCAATTATAGTAATTATGTATTATTATTATATCATAAGAAAGATAAGATTAGATGTGACCTTTGTCTTACGAGTGGCCAGTCGAAATTGACTTTACTAAATCTGTAGGTTTGTAATATCCTTGACCACAGATTTCACATTCATGGAAAATGTTTTTGTTTGTTTATTTGCATCATCTAGGCTTGTGATTCCACCCAGATATATTTTGACATCATTCTAAAACATACGTGTCATTTTTCTGTCTCTCACCAAACCTGCATTATACCAGTTAGGAGAAAACTTATTATATTTCTACCCACCTCACACTAAATGTTTTGGTGCTTGTGCTTTTGTGTGCAAGTACTTTTAGTGTGACAGTCCATACAGTAAATATGGAAACATTTGATCAAACCCCAGTTCACCTTTTAGGGATTTTAACACAATCTATGTAGTACAAAACCTGCTTCTCACCAGCGGAGTTGTCAGAATTTCCACAAAGCAGAATCTTTCACAGATTATATTACTTGGTTTGGTTTTACTAAAATATGTTTAAATTTTTTTTGAGTGATATGTGCCGTAACTATGATTCACATTTGAAATTGTGGCAACCAAGGCAAATGAAGTTATGCTGAACACTTACATGCACATTTGCACTTCTGATGGGGCATGGATCTAAAATGATTTTATAAATGATTATGTAATGATTTTATCAATCTTTATCAATCAACTTTTATTAAACATAGTCAAACTAAATGAAATTTTAAAAAGAAAACTTCTATTGATTGAAAACAAATTTTCTATCTATGTTTTCATCGATGATCTGCTGTGTTAATGTCATCACTTCAATACAAACTATGATTTACAGTAACTGGGGCAAACGTGTGAATGGACCCAGTTCTTGTAGGTTCCACAGCACAAATCCTCATCACAGTTACAGTCAACTTTATTAAAGTGCAGGTTTACACACAAACAACATTTTTGACTTGGTAAATACTGCCACTTCATAATACTATTAACTGATTCTAATTCCATACTGAACTGCTAATTTGAAAAGCAGCATTTTCCCCTTTTTCCTGCAAAAAATGTACAAACTTTTTGATATATGTTCGCTGAATCAAGGACTGTCCCCTTACCTTGGTAAAGACACCTTGCCTCACTGTGAAACAACCCAGCTGAATATTCAGCTCCATCTCCTCATGTGCAGAAACCAGGCAAGCTTTCAGGGTCAAAAGCCTGTGTGGTTCAGAGCTAACCTGCTTTGATGCCAGTGCTTGTTGTGTATAATACAACATATCCATTTCATATATACTCATATATAGGCCCCCTTTAAAAGTGCCCACAATCCACAGTGTTTTTGTCTCAGAAGCATCACCTGTTTTTCCTATTTGCTCCCACATGAAACTTGATTGATTTAACCCTAATTTTACTCCACATTTTCATGCTGTGCACTTGTACCTCCCCCTGTCATGTCTCTGTGGTTCTGTAACTCCCAAAAGAGATGCACCTCCCACTTTGAGAACCACTGCCTTAACTGCGAGTGTGCACGCGTGCGCACGTGCACATACACACACACACACACACACGCATCATGGACTTCACTGAGCTGTAGATGGGGCAGGCGGGGCTGAGCTGTGTATGTGCTTATAAACCTCTAGCTGCTCTCACTCTGCTGACTACCAGCAAGAAGACACCTTGGTCTGACAGCCTGGTAAGTTTTTATTACGATGTGTGCTTCTTATTACAAAATATTTCTCTAACATAGATTATGCAGAGAGGAAGGTAACACCTTATACAGTGAGTGTGTGGAAGATTTGGAGATTTGGGAAGAATCAAGCTGCTAATGGGTGCTCCACATATGCTGGTTGACATTTATCATTTTACATCCTGTCATGATGTCATGACAAGGTAGGTGTGTGGCTCATTTATCGCTTTTGCAGAGTTCAGTGAGTATGAGTAATAAAAATGGTACTGGATGTAGTTTTCAATTTTCTAAATAAAATAAAAACTTCAAAGTTAAATAAAAAAAGATTTTTAAATGAAAAACACTCTTATTGTAACTGGATCTTCTCTGTTGACCACAGTCATCCCACCACTGACTGCACCCCTCCAGGGAAACTTACATAATGTAATGTTGGTGTTTATTGTAAAGTTGGCATGATTGTGAAAAGCTGCAGGTGGGGAATCATAGTCATCTCCCATGCTAAGCAGTTTAAGGTAGACTTCTCACCACAGCCAAGAGGACACATGTGTGTGTGCTTCCACACTGTTTATTTCACTAGCTTTAAACAAGAGGCTAAAAAAAATCCGACAATAAACATAAGTAACTCTGTCCTCAGGCAGAGGGAAAGCTGTAAAGTTGTGTAAGATGACAAGTAATTATTCTCCATGAGATGTGAAGGAAACATTTAGTCACCATATGAAAGCAAGAGATAAACAAAACTGTTGTTATTATTATTGATGATTCTTATTTCATACATCCATTTAATACTGTCATGTGAAAGACATAAAGATAATATGTTACTGACGGAAAAAAACTGAGTAGCTGTCATCCTGGGACATTGAATTAACTCTCTGAGAGATTGCCTGAAAGGTGGAAATAGAAAATGAAAGGCACTGCACTTCAAGCTGCATACATGAAAGGTTTATCTGCATCTGCATCTGCATCTGCATCGCTCTACAGTACATAACGTCTCTCACTCATAAGTCACAAAGTACCAATAAGTTGAAACATGTACATTTTGTTGGCATATGCATCATGCAAATAAGTTGTCTGAAACTCCTAAAATCCTCCTTTCCGTTTCCTTTAGTCTTACTGCTTACATCTGTGCTGCCAAAGGCAGGAGAGAATACAGTAATTTGCCTGTAGTTTTTGTTACTCATACACTAAGCAGGCGTCTGGCTGTGGAAAAGCTGTTTGCTGTGGTGGACATGCCAAGTCAGAGTACTATTCCTTAGATGGTATGGAAGGTAAAGGCTACAGCTACACAGTTGGATTGTGTATGTTTATGATCATGGCCTCATCTCCTTGGGGACTGGAAACGTGTTTTTGTCTCCAGCATCCTCTCTTACTGATTACTGAAATCAGAATAATTTAGCCTCATGAGAGTGAAAACAGCTGTGTATCTATTAAGCGAGCAGCAAGACTCATACAATGCTTTGTGCAGAGTTTGCACTAAGTTTAAAATTGATTTATGAAAATTGGATCAATAAACACTGAGTATGCTACATGCATTATATATAATATACTGTGTGTGTGTGTGTGTGTGTGTGTGTGTGTGTGAGTGAGTGTATGAGAGCGCAAAGGACTTTTAAAACACTTTGGGACTTAGTGAGTCAAATCTGTGAGAAACTGATACCAGTCTAAGTCAGCTGCCAATGTTTTAGCCTGCCTGAGCACAAACATGTCTCTGTCACTATAAAGTGGCTCAAGTTCACAGACGCAGAGGCTGCCTGCTCTACAGCTGTACAGGTGTGACACTCTAAATGGAAGAGGAAATGGTTTTCCACATGAGCAAATTACAGGAGGGGTAGAGGTGAGTGTTAGTGGCTTTGACATTAATAGAGTCATTCATCAGCAATCACTCTGCCATCCATATACTTAGATGTGAGGAGAGAGCTGAGGGGGAGTAATCATCTTGTTTCACTTCACTCCAACATCCAGCTATTAACTTTATATTTGAAAACATCAGCTGTCAGCCAGAGTCACTGTCTTTTATTGAGAACCCCAGATGAAGATCAACCTTTGAGCTGTATTTTCTGCCCACCAGCAGCATTGTGGAAAGTGGATTCACAGCATTCACAATGGAAATAAGTTATTATTGGATTACCACTTTGTACAGCAGCAGGTATTTCCTAGAGTAAACCATAGTCTCCATCCATGGCCTTGCACCCTGCCAAACTGGGACACTACAACTAACATTGCCTGTGCACTTCCTTAAAAGGAGGCCCAGTACAGCATCTGAGTTGATGGGATGCGGAGCAGAGAGTGCACATAGCTGCATCTATTTCCACAGTCTCCACTTGAGGAGTTACAAGACATCTGTTTATTTTTCAGTTCCATTTTACACCTGTTTAAATGATCATCCTGGACGAAATTCAGCAGGCAACCCACCTTTTCCACACTGATCTGCATCCAGTGTTGGTATAACAATCGTAATTTTTGCTGTGAGGTTTACCTGTCAGCATACGATGATAGAGTGTCTTACCAAGCTAGTTACTCCTGCAAGATCTGGAAATAGATCATTTGGAGTAACTTCTCAGCACAAACAGGCACCAAAATATTGGCTTTACCAGCAAATGGGTATCAAGCCCAAAACATCATACACTCCTTTTTAGCCAAACTGTGCACAAACATCTCAATGAGCAGCAGAAAAGGTCACTGCTATGTTGTGACTTTGTACACTGGGTGGAATTTGCATCCTGGGTAAGGGGTTTTTCATACGTGACCATGTTTGGTCATGAACAGTAAGCAGCTGTGCTTTCTTGACTGATTGCAAACGCCTCTTTGACAGCTGTTTATCCAGCACTTTATCACTTAACAAGAGCTTTCTCTGATTTTAAAATGTAAAAAATGCATAACTGACATGTATCCCCCAAAAGCCCATTTTAAGGAGAGAAGTGCCACATAAAAGCTCTAACACCATGCAGTAAATAGAGAAGTTTGTTCAGCAGTTTCCTATTTCCTGGTGTCATTCATCATACATACAATTTGTACTGGAAATGTTTCAGCTGGTAGAACAGAATATATACTGGTACCCAACTGCTTGTGTGTATGTCTTGGACATTTCCTGGTTTATCTGTTTGTTCTTAGTTGTAAAAATGAATTTTGTTTTATGTGTTGGAACTAAGCTGTAAGACAATAAAACCATATTCCAGCAGCCTGGCTGGGTGCTCATTGAATCTTTATCTGATAAAGTGATATGCCGTAATTTTAAACAATGAAATAATTTTCTGGAAAATTACATCTGAACTGGGTCACTGACATTGCTCACATATCAGGTCATAATAGTTGTTAGAATGGACCTGACCCATATGGATCCATGGAACATGCAGCCATAAATGCTCCTCTACATGAAGCTATAAGTTTAGTAAGATACAAATATGTTCACTATTGCCTCAGAAACTGTTTTTCTGTCACATTTTACACAAAAATGACTGTATTTTTAAAGTAGCTGAGAGAATGTTGTGGAGATATACATGCAGGGCGTTGTAAGGAAAAATAGTACCCGAAGAAAATGTAGCTTAAGTTACAAGGAGTTACAGTCATTGCAGCATAACACAGTTCTATTTGGGAATCCAAAATATACATTTAGCTTTTATTGTGATGTGCATCACTTTTAACTTCAGAAAAGTTCCATTCTACAAACTACAGACCTGGTAAGTGAACGACAAACAACATCTCTAAAACGCAGTGCAGTTAAATACAGTTAATCAGTGACCTAGTTTGGATGTAATTTTCCCAAATTTCATTAAATGTTGTAAAATCAGAGACGTATCACTTTCAGTTGTGAAGTCTGATTTGACTAAGCAAACGTTGGATTGAATGGAGGCTCTATCTATTTTGACTTATTGTAACCTTTACCGGACCACTTTCCCTGGCTAAAGCCTCATTTGCTTGACCATTGCCTCACTGTATCACAACACAAATGCAATTATTTTGAAGTTTATCACTTTATCACACTTGGTCACTCAGATAATTAAATTTAATAAAAGTATGATTCATAAAGTCATGCTTGAAATATTAGTCACTACCTGTATTTGTTCTTTTCTTATAGAGACACTTTAGAGTTTATGTCATGAGGATGCACATCATCAAAGCTCAAAATTAATATATTCAGCAATATTTACAAAAAAATTGTCAGAAACCTGCATGCTTTCAGTTGACTCCCACTAACCAGTTTTGGCGTAAGGAAGCCTTTTTTCTTTGACTTTTCTGTAGTTTCTTGTATTTATCTCAATGAAATTTCCATCTGACAGCGCAGTACTTAAGTAATTGTTTTACACTTTGTGCGTGTGTTTTCTTACATTTCAACAAGCATGTACAGGACCTGTAGAGGTCCTGTTACAGAAGGGTCAGTGGCTTAGCTTTGATAAATGCACTTTGTAGACATTTAAGAGAACGCTAACTAGACTTTGTACTAAGTTACTATTGTACTTCTGTACACTGTATACTACAATTGCTGACAGTGAAAGAGTGCTTTCTATCCCATGAGCCACAGAGCGGAGAGTGACATCCCTGAAGTCAAATCAGTTGCAGTTGTATGTGGCTGTCATGAGGGAATGATTTGTGGATTTCATCCTACCTTATGACAGGTAGACTGGCTATAATAGCAGTTTACAAGAATCTCTTCAAGTTTCTGTCTGGGACGTGTGAGAGTTTCAAGCTTCTGCCAACAACACACCTCTAATCTAAACAAATCAGCTGTCTGATGGTACATCCACATTTATACTTGCCAGGGGGGTCGAAAAGCAGTCTCCTCTAGCGTTAGTTTGAGTGTGAGTTTTTAAACTTTACACACGTGGAACTTTGCTGGCCCTGCTGGAGCCAGGCCAATTCAAACAGGCCTGGTGCAGCACTCTGACATGTCTGTGAGCGGTTAGCCTGCAGGTCAGCCTTTGTCTGCGGCTCCATAGTGTCCACACTGCCCCAGCTCCAGGCTCAGGAACACAGACCTGATTTTGTCATGCCTGACCATGAGTGGTCCCATATAGGCACAGCTGTGAGGGAATGATGGATAGCAGTTTGTCACAAGTCAACAAACCTGTGAGGATAGATGAAAGCTAGAACACAGGCTGTACACAGTGGGATGTAATGCTTTGATAAGAAATGTAGGAGGTTATAAAAAAAATAATCACACTAAGGAGGTTGTTAAAATGATGATGGTGACGGAGGTAATGATAAGACTGATGGTGACAGAGATAACAGAGGTCAGTGTGATTGAAAAAGCACGTGGGCACAAGGTGCCCATGATATGACAGTTGACTGGTTGACTGCTGCTGGCTCACTATTGGAGACAGTGGAGCAGCGGTCACACAGCTGAAATACCTGCTGTATCACTGTTGTGAGAGACACTTTGTGTAATGATGAGGGGTGTAAGGATGTGGGGAGAGGCAGGGTGAGGGATGAGTTGCACACAGCTGTCTTAGAATGAGACTCTGGATACCTGCATCAGAAAGTCATTTTGCAAACAGACCACAGCTGAACAGAACTCACATTCTGTTACAATAAAATGCTTAATTAGTGTAATTGTACAGCAACAACATGGCCAGGCATCAGCAAAATTGTTTATACTGCAAAAGATACTGCAGAAAAACAGATTTTTAAAAATGAATTGGAATTTTCTTATTGATGACTTTTTATTTATTTAGATATGTGTTATGTATTTAGATGTTATTTAGATTTTTCTTTATATCCATAGACAGCAGTTGTATCTATAACTCAGGAACTGTATGGACTACAAACTACATTCAACCTTTGAATTGCTCACTGGTGCTCCTTGATCACCTGAGCGAAAGCTCATATTGACAACCTGTTTGTGAGTTATTATGCATTATATAATGTATTAATGCCTTTATTTTCAATTGCATAAACTTGATTTTATACATAATGAACATACGGTATAGTTCAAATGTCATTAGGCTTTTAAATTGCCCAATTATTCATAGTAATATCTTTACTATGTTGACATTTACAATTTACAAGTTATTATGTCTTATAGAATAGCAAAGTATCTCATAGTAATAGCATTTTCATATGCATAAAGTACTGCAATTGCAACCAAGCTGCTCAGCGTGACAGTTGACAGCAATCCCATCAATGTTTTTTTCCGTAAATTAAGTTGCCATCTAATCTCACCTTCATGTAGTTTGTCCTTAGAACTTGTTTGTTAGTAGACTGCATTGATAACACAAACTGGCTCAGAGTGATTTCACATTGTCCAAAAGGATGACGTGACGTTCAGGGATTCTTTATTCGTCCCTTCTCTGAAAATACTTTGGAATGTTTTTAAAAAGGACAGTGTAGACATTAGCTAAACCACTTCTCAAAACCTCTTAGAATTTCACTTGACTCACATTTTGGTCACGAAAACTCTGAGCTATGTACTGTAATGTAGCTGATGTTTTAAACTAGAAAAAACAACTCTTTTGGCTCAATCTATTTGCCTTTGTGACTGTATATGGTATTGGCCATTGAAAAAGCTAAACTATTATATGCTGTGTCCCATAAGGATCCTTTGTTCACTGTTGGTGGCCTCCTCTTCACATCTGATGCAACTAATTCTGAAGAAAGAATGACACTGTTCACTTAATAACACTTCACACTATTACACAAATGCAGCATAAGAGTGTGATTACAAAGCCAGCTGTAACTAAACTGTTTTTGAACTGTTTGTGATATCACAGCGGATAGTTGTCACTGTTCCAGGTTGCCCCATGGCCCCATGGGTACACCACACCCCCCTGTCTGTCTGTCATTATCAGGACCACCAACAGAAAGCATGACATTTTCACTAAAAGCTTATGGGCTAATGGATCCTGTCATTTTTGCACTGCTTTCATTGCTGTAGATCTTCCCTTTAAAGCAACTGTTTGGTTAGGGGAAAATCTACCGAATTTCTTTCCACTGTGGTTCTCAAACTGTGGAACTTGAACCACAGGTTGTACATGACATGGAACTGGACATTTTTTCAGAGAAGAAAAACAATTTGTTTAATTATTCTTACAATTTAAGTTGAATTATTATTATCTTATAAATAAGTATATGTTTTTTTTGTTGAAAACCTGTATTTGATATGTACATCTGTTCCATATGGGTATCAGTACATTTTTGAGCGCAATCTCATAACAGCCCACATAATCACAGATAGTCATGAGCTACTGAGCTTATTTTCTATATAAAACCCAAAGCAAAATTCAATTAAAATCCTTTGTGGAGCCAGTTTATGGTCATGGGCACAAACAGAACATGGAATGGAGATATTTGATAAAAAATTCATAATTGACTTGGAGTGAATTCAAAATGCAGTTAAAGCATTTAGTTTAAATCCCCTGCCTTGAGCTAAAATATGCTAATCTCACATGAAAAAAACAAAAACAAAAACAAACTCTAACAATACTTCAGAACACAGTAGGCTTTGTACTCAATAGACTGCATCAGACATGCTTCATACCAATTTAGGCATAGAAAATCAATTTTTGGTGTTTCTTCAAGCAAAACATATTCTCAAACATTGCATAAATGAAATGTTGCATCTTTCATCAATTTTGAACCAAATGTTACATCCTGCTTCTGGTTATGTGTAATCATATACAGCATGATGTTCAAACACACACAGGAAATTCAGCATGCAAACAAAAAGATCACACAAGCACCTCACGTTGATTTTTATCAATGTGTGGCTGTGAGCTGGAGTCACTGGTCGACTTCTCGGTGTTTCAAAAGTTAGTGGTGGCTGTTTTAACATGGCACGTATGCCACATAGGAAAAAGGAAGAGGTTTATATTGGCATTAGTTTGGTATTGGTACTCAGAGCTGAGGATTGTATCATATCATTGCCACTCAAAATATTTTAAGGATCATGGGTGAATTCTCCTGTTTACCCTTGTCTGAAATCATTCTTCAGAAGCCTGGGAATGTGCTGTCTGACTTCTAACTCTGAATATTCACTGATCGCATCTGGGAACACATGTCTTAGTCCAGAATGTTCTGTATCAGTTAGAAAGAGTTTTGCAATCAGTAACATCACACTGGATGTTATGGTGTTAATGTAAAGCTAGGCTTTGCTGCTAATGTGGACCAGATCACAGATTTATTATCATTTAATCAGAGGCTTTGGGCTGTCAATTGATTGCTGTAGATGGATGCTGGATGGTTCATCATGTAACTTGGCAGCATTATTGTAGAATTATTGTTTTATCTATAATGCAGCTTATGTACTATTTTAAACATGAACGCTTCCTCATGTCTGATGTCAATGGGATGCTGTAGAGTTTCAATAAATCTGCATTAAACAAGACTACATGGAGCAAAAGGTGCGCTGATGATTAGGATGAATGAGAAAGTTAATTTCCTTGCTTTTTTTAAGTGATTTGACTTATGTTGGAAGATTACATGTAACGCACAGTTTTAAACAAATATGCACCCGCTCTTACTGCACACAACCAGGTCTAAAAGAGAACAGGTCGCGGAGGAGTTGCAGAGAGTTGGATGAGGGTAGAAGGATTTTAGGCTGAGGGATATGTGGGAGAAAGTTGAGACAATGAGGGGGGAAATAGTTTGAGTGAGTCTGAG
>OMOW01111593.1:0-10409 GCA_900312555.1 Lamprogrammus exutus
CCGGCGACCACCGAGATCTACACTCTTTCCCTACACGACGCTCTTCCGATCTGCAACAGTAGTCCCGGGGGGATCCATTAATTTCCCATTATGTCCTATAGAGAAAATAATGCAGGTGATAATTCTGAATGCTTCTCTTTTGCCTCCGATGAGCGGCTGAGCGGTCTCTTTCTGCCTCCCTGATCACAGGGCAGAATGGTGTGGAGGCTTTAAAAGTCTGAGTGGGTCACACCTGTGGAGTGTTGGACAGACTCCACCACATCAGAGAGTGGAGGGTAGGGTGTGTGTGTGCGTGTGTGTGTGTGTGTGTGTGTGTGCGCCGGCTTTGAGTGTCTTTCGGCCTTGGAGGCAGCTGAGCCACTGAATATTCATCCACCTCTGGTAAAGCAAATTCCAAGTGAGCACACTGCTAGACTGAGAGAGTTGTGAGCTGTCAGGCGACACTTTAAGTCATGCAAACTCACAGAGCTGTTGAAAGGAGTGTTTTAGATCTCTTTATTACTCAACAAAGCAGTATCTTTTTTCCATTGGTCTGTTACTGAAACCACTGCTCTATTTCTGTTATGATTTGCAAATGGAACTAAGCATGTTTCCCATTAGGTCCCCTTTGGTTTCAACTGCGAAGCACTGGGAGTCTTCTTGGTCTTGTTTAACATGTCACCTCTGGGGATAACATGTTGTGCTGAGGCCTCCCATTCCCTCTGTGCAAAGGCAAACTGGAGATTACTTGTTTCAATTAACTATGGGGAGGAGAGACTTAGGGTGCGTTAATTTCTATGACTAGAGAAAATTGCAGAGTAAAAGACCTAACTGGAGACATAATCGCCTGCCCCCAGAAGTCTCTAGTTTCATGGATGCATTACAGGCATTATTCAAAATGTCACATCATGTCCTCTTAGGCCACAAGATATTAAAAGTATTGATGACATTAATTAAAGGCAAAATTCCCGCAGCATATAATGTCTTACATAGGAGGAGGAGGAGAAGGAGCAGAATATATGACAATCTCTCAGTACCAAATGCATGATAGTCTAATCGCTGGAAAAACTGGAATAGCTGTACAGATTACCTGCTGATACAGCTCAGTCTTACATAAAATAGAGCTTCTGTTTGTCGCTCGTCCACAAGCTGGCAACAGAAGTGAATAATTTTCACTAAGATGAAACAGCCAAGCAGATGAGCATATGCTCTATGTGTGAGTGATATATTTGTTGAGATGCTGGCTTGCTGACAGTCGTCACAGGTGTAACCTTTGAACTCTGAAAGCTTTTTATATAAAATGCCTGGCTACAGTACAATTTGTATCTACGCTGAGTGTGTTGAGCCAGTTTCATCTGTAGTATTCCAGTGAGAAAAACTATGCATGAATACTGAGGGTTCCTCTGTGCTGACATATCGCCTTGTTAAGGAATACTTACTTTAATGTAAGAGTATTGTCATCGCAACTGAAGCTTTAGCTGCATGTGACCAAGTCAGACTTGAAAATATCGAATAAACATCCTCCCTTTCGTGAAAGCCATGTGGCATTCTGTATTTTCACATAAATATGCTCAAACAATTTTTGATGTTGCTTGATGTTTTCTTTAAACAAGAACAAGCGGCCTAATATTAAGATTCCATCAGAGTTCAACACACTTTAATAATGTATACAGTATACAGGATATTAAAACAACTGCTAAAATTGAGCACAACTGCAAACTTCAACAAAGTGGGTATCTATGACATATATCAATGCTACATATATTCATAAATATACAATTTTTGTAGTTGACAAAATGCATTATGTGAATGTTGATTTTATACCTTTGGTCTAAAATTACTAATTTTTTAGTGGATGTCAACACCGAAATCAAGCGTCATGTATTGTTTGAGGGTTTCAGAATCTGCATCACGCTTTATTTTGATGTGATCCTCAAACAAATTCAGGAAAAATATGTCAAATTAAAGTTAAATTTGTGAGATGTTTGTCCAATTTTGAACTTAATATTGGTGTCATTCATGTGGCACAGTGTAGGAAGATAAATGGTGATGTCTGATGCTGAATTGTGTCATCTATAGCACTGATCTTATCATATTTCACTGATTTCATGTTTCCTGAATATATACATTTGCTCTTTCTGGTCTTATTTAGCTGAATAAATGCTGTGCTCAAGACAAGAATGACACTTGAAATATCTGTTTGCTCCACTTTTAACTGGCATGATATAGCAGCCTCTGGTGGTTATTTAGTTTCATGGGGAAAAAAAGGATTACCATGTGATGACATACTGTGCATACTATAAGTATGCATGCATATACAAGTAATATATATTTGTATCAACATAAACCATGTTTTTATTTTTATTTTAAGGTTAATGCAATATAGCTAATTTTTATAGATTTTACATTAGATATAACATGTTAGATCAAACAGTGAGAGACTGATATTATGATTAATCTTTAAGTACAACAGTCATGTGAGTCTTACTATCATTTGTTACATGCTTTGTTCCCAGTTTTTGACAAAACCTGATTTGATGTCAGATTTTAATATAAAGATGCCAAAATAATGATTTCTTGTAAGTTTGTAAATATGTATTAACAAAGCATACCAAATAAGAGGAGGACAATGGTCCACCATTGTTAGAATTCTAGAGTAGTGGAAAAAAGTAAACTGTCTCTCTTACACATGAAGTAAAGACCAATCTATACTGGCTTCAGGCAGAATAACACAATCTCCTGCTTATTTAGTCATTAACGTGCACGCTTTACCTGGCGAAAAAAAGGCTCTAAAGGTTAATTTTGCTGATAGCTCTGCAGTATTTGATTAAACAAAACTCAGCCATTGTACAGCTTTTTATTGTGTGTGTCACACATTTTTAAAGAGATCACTAAATCAAGCGAGAATGCTCTAGTCATATTCACATCCTTGTTGACTAATTGGTATGTTTATCTACCACTATCATATCAGAAATATTATCTTGGTTATAAACACTTTGCATTTACTTGTTTGTGCGTTAAACAAATGTGAGTGCCATTGAACTGCAACATAAAAATACCAATATGATGTTTTTGTCATACTGTTAAAAGCACCATCTCTGTGGATTTAAGACTAAAATGCAGTTCTACCTCTGAGATTGAGTTTCATTTCTCTTAATTTGGATTTATAGTATTTATACCAAAAGGTCACTATTTTCTTCCCTTATTATGCTCACTTCAAAATAAAATTGGCTCATCATGTCATACAGGTCTCTGTACCAGCAGATAACTATACAAGCGAGACAGCTGGATGAATTTCATAAGCTTAACAGCAGTAGTAGCTATTCTGTTGTTTTGCATTACATTGTGAATTTGTGTCCTCCCCCTGCCTGTTTATACCTACATATCATTTAGAAAAATAAAATAAAAGAGAATATTTGCATATACCTGCTTTCTTTTGAAAAATGTGTGAAATATTGAGAGAGAAAGGTAACGATAGACCTCAAATATCAGCATCTGTGGGGAGAAACCTGAGAGGGAATATAGGTAAATAAGATTAAAAAAACAAATTGTATTGATCCCTGTCTGGAGGGAAGTTGGATTCTTGCATCAACAATTGGGACTTCAAGGAAATAAGATAACAAAGACATATTTGAACAGTCCCCTGTGTCTGGGGCCTGTCAACATGATAGGCAATATTTTTATTTTCTAATGCCAGAATTAGATATGGGAGTAGCTCCTGGCCATAATATTATGAGACTGCCAAAGGTCTTATGAATAATTTATAAGAATCTTAAAATTGATTGGCTCTCCTTTAAAGAACGTCTCACACATTTATTGAAAGATGCGAGTGCCCCCTGTCAGAGATGGGAAGGACTGCATCTCTGCTCATCGATGTGAATGGTTCACCAGAGACCTGCATAGAGAGTGAGTTGCCGTAGCAACTGCAGATAGTTAAAGTGCAACCTCTTGAGTATGACCCTATACTGATGTGTTGAACTATGTGAAGCCTCCTCCCATCCCCCTGACTGTCAAGAGAAGGACAAAGCACATGGCATATGTTTCTCAGCAATAGCAAACATTTCATTTGGTTCGCAATTGATTTGTGTTCTGTTGAAAAATTGAGAAATATTATAATTGGTTTATTTTTACTCAGTTGATTGATTAGAAAATTGTTAGCAAATTTGTTTTACCAATCCCTAGGCAAGGCTATGAACACTTTAATAGATGAGACATAAAGTATATTTTGCAGTAAAAATGGCTCCTTTGTGCGTCCGTATTAATAAGTGAATTTATTTCTCTTCCCACAACTCGTTTTCCACATTGTTGCTGGAAATTAGAAAATGTTCATGTTTTCTGGTTCAAAGACTTTTTATTGTAACTGGAGTTGAATTATATTCACGGATTATTATTGAACATTTATTGCTCTGAGCTTGCCCAGGGCAACACAAGTAAATCTCTCATCAATCAAATCACATTTTTTATCTCTGTATCTTGTGATGTTTGTAATGTGTCTGCAGGCAGGGGAATGGACACCATATGAACACATTCTAGAATGTAATAATCAACTTTTGTGGAGTATACTGTGTTTGATTTTTGCTTCGAGATATTTGTCTTTGGTAATATGAACGCATTTATTAATTTTAATTAATTTGTGTAAATATTTCATGTCATTTCTTATTTCAAGTATCTGCTCAATCAAATTGGTGCTAAAGATATTTTTTTTAAAATTATGTTTACAGCCTTACATTAGTTATAGAGATTAAATCTTGGGACAAATTGACTCTGAAATGAACATACAGTATGTGTATATTAATGAGAAATGCGTCTTTGAGACACACTGGGTTTCTAGAGTGAAAATACCAATATGCAAGAAAATCTAACCCAAAAGGCAACATTGTTTAGTTCCACGATTGCAGCTTTAAGATTTGTTTCTTCATGAAGTAGTGCAGCAGCACTGAAGCACTGAACTTCTGAAACATGCCAATTCCTCTCAGTGGAGGGAAGATTCAGCCATATCTGAATGTCAGGAAGAGGGCGCCTGAAGCAATTAGGAACAGAATGAGCAGAAGGGTAAGTCTGAAGAAAGCCAATGTGTATTTCATCCATGAATGGCACAGCATAAAACATTACTAGATACTTGGCTTTCTAGAAGTGGGATCTAGTCATTGTTTTGCAATTCACAAGTAAGTCTGAAGTCTTGGCACTGAAGTCCCCAGCCAACACACAAGTCACAAGTCCTAACCTTTGTGTTTCCCGTCTTCAACAAGTCATAGTTAAATTAAAGTAATAATTAGTTTAGCCAATTTACACATGCTATTTCAAATGTAACAGGTATTTGCCTTGACCATGAATAAATAAATAGATAAATTAACAAATATTGCCAAATGGAGATGAAAAAATAATCATTACCAGCTTGTTCCCTGACTTACCCCTACAATCTAAAACCACATCTTTATCTTCGAAAGCTATCAGAGAAAACCACTTTTTCAATAATGCTGGATATTCTTGATCCTACTTAACTGATTCATTATTCTGCAACATATTTCAGTCCACCAGATCCAGATCTATTTTCGGATCTGCACCAGATCACACTTAATGAAAGATCACCTTGATCACTTTTGTCCCGGTCTCTTCACCATTTTTGCAAAATTAGACAAAATGGGTTTGTTTTTTTGCTTTTAAAATCTTACAATGTTAAAGAAAAAAAAAACATTCTGGATCCGGATCCAGATCCAAAGTGTAAGTTTTATCTGTCTGGATCCTCCTCAACCTCCCCACCAAGTTAAAAGAAAATCAGTTAATAATTTTTCGAGTAATCCTGCTGATAAACAAACAAACCAACAAGGACGAAAACATGACATCCTTGGCGGAGATAATGAACCCATGATGTTGTTTTCTATCATTTGGTTCACTCCACCTCAATGAATCAGGTTTAATCATACTGGCGCTGTCCATTACCTGCGGTGCTGAAACTGAATCAACTAAGCATCCCATTAAGAAACTTTCACAGCTTCTTTAAAGCGTCAAACTAAAATCGCTTCACTTTTATTGGAGTTAACCTTAAATTACCTCAGCCTCAGTGAAGTGGCCATGGAGTGCTACTTGGAGCCAAAAGCGCCAGTTTCCCTCACCGGCTCACTCCAGTCAGAGTGGTATTGCGTTTATCCCCAGCCGTTGCTCAGATTCTTCAACATGTGATAGGTATTTTTCTCACGCTATGCGTGCTATTAAAGGTTAAATTACGTTGTGGGCGTAACAGCTTTTTGTAATGGCGACCGTGCCGTAGATGTGCCTAGGTTTGTGAAAATGAAGCGAAGAAGAAGTTATTTCTTTTAATCTAAAACGCCGAGTTTCCCCAGAGGAGGACTTTGCATCTTTAATCAGTAGATTTATACGGGGTAAACGTAACTATCATTTTGAACTTTTGGACCCCCGAAATGATGAAACTGAAGTCAAATCAAACCCGGACGTACGACGGGGATGGCTACAAGAAACGGGCCGCGTGTCTGTGCTTCAGGAGCGAGACTGAGGAGGAGGTGAGTCCGAGGATGTAGCTGTCTGACAGGCCAGGCTAACATTAGCGAACGTAGCTGCTTCCAGTGTCTTGGAAATAGACAAAACCCCGAACACGCTACACTTGAGAATTCATGCCAAATAGGAACGAAGATTTGCTTCTTCTTTTATTGTCTTGTTGTGATTTAACGTAACTTTTCAACTCGTACTTGTTGTGTTATGTAAGCCTCTTTAGCTGTGCAGATAGCAGGCTAGCTTGTTCATACCTAGCTGTACATCGAATAAGCGTGTCAGCTGCAAGCTATCATTAAGTTAGCTCGCTAACTAGCATTGTTGCTGCTGTAGGCTGCGGTCGCTGGCCGACAGCCGGCTGCTTAGTCAAGACCGATGACTGGACGCTTTAGGATTTGAGTTGTCACCTAAAGGCACATTTATTTATTTTTTACTTGTTGAAGACGCTCGCGTTACGGGAAAAATTAGTGAGGTCAGTAATGTAAACGCTATCATAAATGTAACTGGTTTTGCTAGCCAAACACCGACCTGATGAGTAGCTATTAGCTATGATACCTTTAGCCAATAGAAAAGGCTGGACGAGATACCTAGCTAACGGAAACTTGCTCACTTGCTATGTTATTTTCTGATTATATCAAATTAAGATTTAGAGCGTCGTTTAATTTTCGTGACAGCCCATAAACCCGTTACATCACATTGTGTTTCAACTGTATACACAAAATGCCTGTAATGTCACGCAAGTGTTCCAGTCGCTCCCCTCCTTTTAGCCTGCAAAGAGTTTTTGAGGAAGCTGGTGTCCAGTCAACAACACGCACAAAGATGCCATTGTAGTGGGAACGTTTTACCAGGGGAGGAGACTGGGTCAGACTACACTAATTCCTCTTTCTGGAGAAAGAAGATGCCAAATTGTGAACAACATGGGCAGTCGATTGCAGGAAACTCATCAGAATGGCCAGCACGTAGCTTAGCTGGCAACCTTTACCATAAACAGTAGTTTACCAGATTGACACTCAGCCAGACTCCAGCTTCACTCAATTAATTGTTGACACTGTGAACCCATGGTACTTGTTAAAAAGTAAACGCTGATTTGAACTATAGCTGCTGACTAATTTGTCTGACCTACAAGTAACTATACAATACACCACTGTATAATAAAAATGCAAAAAAAAAACTGCAGAGGTAGACAGCACAGTACTGGGCCAATCCAGCAACAGTTAAAGCTCATATGAGTCATATTGACAGGTAGCTGTTGAGTCACCTTCGCTTAGTTAGCTTACCATTGTGCTATGTCCCCTACATTGAGTTGAACTGTTATGACAAGCCACTCTTATTTGTAATGTTTTGTAGGTGCTGTTGGTGAGCAGTAGTCGACATCCTGACAAGTGGATTGTTCCTGGTGGAGGAATGGAGCCCGATGAGGAGGCCAGTGTTGCTGCAACCCGAGAAGTGTGTGAAGAGGTAGGTTCTGTGATCTGTTATAACTATAGCTTCTTTTGTAAGTGTTAATAATGCTTTTTTTTCTTCTAACCATCTGACATGGTTTGATAAGCTTTGCTGTGTTGTCTGCATACTGGTAGATTTGCCTCTACCCTTGTCTCCCTTTGATAATGTGAAGTGAGTGCCTTTCTACACTTAGTTCATACCCAGGAATATTTTTCTGAGAATCCATTTGCACCATGGCAAATTAAATTGAGTATAGGCTCATAAGATGTATTATATTTCATTTCCATTAAATCATGTCTGTATTTAACACTTGGTCTAATACTTTGCTCTCAGAACCCATTTTGTCAGCACAGTCATCCTGTTTGCATGGACAGAGAGCCTAGCAACACGTAAGCTGTATCATAGCATCGTGTTACAAAGCAGTGTTTAAGTGCTAAAGGAGGTCAACTCTGAGATTGTACGCTTGTTGCCCAGTGGTTCCACTGCAGCACTATCAATCCCATATCCACTGAAAATGAATCAAAACAATAAGGTTTTCCATTATATTTCTGTAGCCTTGCTCTAAAATGTCGAATGGTTTTCATGCATCATAACTGAGGTTTTTTTGTTCCATCATCGTGGGTTTTTTAAGGGGCTGTTACATGCTGCTCCAAATGGTAGCAATTACTGAACACTTCTCCAGCTCATTGGAAATCAATGTTCGGCTCATATCACCTAAGCTCATTCCTTTAAATTACCTTTCCCTCTGGAGAAACATACATCACTTGTGCGTTTTGAACAAAATGGCTGCAGAGGCAAGGCACTGAATCTTTCCCCCCTGTTGGCTCTTGGCAGGTCAGCGACCATATAAAGCCTATTCTCTGTGTGTGATCCATCACACTGATGGATGCTGATATCATCCATCCAGCCTGCTGCTGTTCTGTAAGTTTGGCAGCTGCAGGGATCCTGTGGCTTGCCAACACATTTTCACAGGGTCAGGGTCTATACCAGTCACATCGCTGCTGAAGTTTGTTAAGTGGCAATGGGTGGTGTCCAGAAACTTTGTGGTGACTGTGAGTGGCACTTGATGCATCACTACCTACTCTGACTTCCTAAGCCTCTTACTGGACTGTGCTATAACCGGATATATCCTAATCCCGATGATCTTATTCTGATGACCATATGAGTGATTGCTTATGCTCATTGGTTTGGAGTCTTACCAGGGATGACCGTGAAGGCACTGCTCCTGGGAGCAGGCCAAAGGTTTGAGAGGGTTCTATTGTGTGTCTGGCTGTCCACAACTTTAACTGAGGCTTGGTAGTTTTACACTCTTGTTCTACATGATTGAGATATGGGACACCCTTGCATAACTTGTTGGACATCCTCTTTCAAGATGATGCCCAGTAGCTTTAGTAGTTAGATGAATGCATGAGCTGCAGAACATTTTCCATCTCATAAAATAATGCAGTTTGTCTTTTGGCTGTTGCCTAATTGCTGGCACTTCTTGGGGTTCTGGGGTTTCTAGTGGTGGGCCTGTTCTTTCTATATGATTTTGTAGAAGGCCAGAAGAGTGCAAGACTGAGACCAGGGTACAGTGCATGGAGTCAACATTTATTTATAGACTGAAACTGGAACTTGAAGAAGAAGCTGCAAAGATGTCAGCAAGTGGCATGGCTCTGTGTCTAAACCTGACATACTGTTCACCCTAGGGATCTACATGTACCCTGGAGAATATTTTGTTGTTTGAAATGTGTTTATGGTAATGAGCAGTGTGTAATAGTCTCTGCTGTCCTCTGAAGAAAAGGTTGTGACATTTGGGTGGCTTAGGATAGAGATGGATAGAGAATGACTGTGACAACAGAATTGGGCTGTTTGTCTCTTGCCACTCAACACCATCTTTCGTTATGCTCAGGCGATGGACAATGCAGTGGATGATAAATGCAAACAGAGGTGTTTACATGTATTTCCAGTTTCTTTATAGTTACACTGTAACGCAACTGTAGCTTGAGTTACAATGGGCTGTGAATATAAGAATAATATGAATCAAAGTATGACTATAAATATCTGTATCCAGAATGTTGGTTGCCAAATACATTTGTATCTTTAAGGTGCTTGGTGCTGTGTTCTGTCTGCAGGACTAAATTAGATTTTATTCTAACATGATAAATGTAATCCTGCACTGCACTATAAGTGTGAATTTACCAAAGAAAGAATCAAGCTTTATTTCAACCCTCATCACTTAAAATGAAGTGGGTGTGCTTTCATGTATTTTATCATTAATTCACAAATGCAGAGGTATTGTGAGAGACTGCTTTAAATTATATCGACATTATGTATCCTGTGACATGCATTTGCTCACAGTTTGATTTTTCTTGGTTTTACAGGCCGGTGTGAAGGGGACTTTGGGTCGCTTAGTTGGAGTATTTGAGGTGAGCTTCTGTCTTGAGTTGTAGATGGTTAGTCTTGTAATGTCAACATTCTCTGCTGTGTGTGTGTGTGTG
>OMOW01111597.1:0-12809 GCA_900312555.1 Lamprogrammus exutus
CAAGTGGTATAGATGAAAGGAACAGAGCAAACATATTTACAAGCAATCAGTGTGACTTAGTCCTCAAAAACTATTTAACAGTCCCATAATAGAATGCTTAGAGAATATATAATATAGATCAAATCCAAGGTAATAAAATGAGATAATAAAGGTTTTATTGCTTTTTTGCTATTGCAGAGTATGGTGCTGTAACTGCCCCCCTGAGCCTACACAGGTACTCAGGTTGTTCTTACAGCAGCAGAGGACTTTTCGAGAGGAAGTCTGTCTCTGAGCTCATTGTGTAGGAGCCTCCACGTATTTTACTTTTACCACAACACATCCTGAAGACATTAATCTGTGTTATCTCAGAACCACCCAGCCTCCTTTTCACATAAAAGGTGCCATAAAACCCCTCTGATAACAACCTGAAAGAATGAGGCCATAACTTGCCTGCCAATCTGAGGACGCTGAGCTTCCATGGAGACTAAAGGCGGTGATAAATTCCAGAGCACACAATGGCTTCCTCCTCTTCCATCGTTTCAAGTGTAGTTGAAATGGCATATTCACATATTTTCCTGCAAAGTGCTGTATTTAAAGGCCTATTATGTTTATTGCAGCCATGGTTATATAGGGCTTGTTTACAGTTTAATCTTGCACTCAACAGTGTGTTTCATTACAGAGTTACTTTCACTAATGAAAAAATAAATCAGAGCTGCTTTTTCTTTTCAAGGTGACAGTGCAACTTGGAAATCTACAATCTGGAAATGTGATTGATAATATATAAAATATACATAAGTGCACACGATAAAGAATCACACATCACTAATTTACCTTAAAGGAGGCTTATTATGCTTTTTGTTACTGTCCTTCATTTTTATATTGATTAATAGACGACATCTTTGTTAGATAACATTTGCAAAGGCTTGTTCTCTTTTGTGTCAGGCGAGTTAATGGAAAAGTGTAACTTTGTTGTGATTCTAGCTTCTATCACTGAGTCCCCTATCTGGTGTTCCATTCAGGTTGAATCAAATTTAAAGGGGACCCAAAGGGTGTAAAGAGGTATAATTTAGTAGGGAGGATGGAGTGAACATTGCCAAAGTTGCATAGGCTATAAATGTATCCAGTAAGAGCAACCCCTAGGTCCTGAACTGCATTGAAAGCTTTGTTATTGATTCATCCTTTACTTCTGTAACATGTTCATATCAACATGTTAACACGTGTCTTTTCTCATCTGCACATCTTGCATTGCACTGATCTCAAAATTTAGCGCTAAATGAAGATTTCAAAATAGAGATTGGTTTAATATATCCCTATATGTCCCTTTCTAAATGATCCATCAGTTTCCAATCGGCTTATTCATAGCCCGCGTGCATTTCCTCGCCTCTTATGCTTCCCCGTATATGGCGATTCAATAATGAGTCAGATGTATTCAGTGAACAACAGAATTAAATTATTTTCCATACTCCAGTGCTAACTCTGCACTTTTGCCTTACTCAGAATATAGTGTGCGTGTAAAGGTACCACTTGTATGCAAATCCTCAACAGCCAGTACAGCCATACTATCATCCACTGTCCACCTGCAGCTGCCATCATGCAGTAAATCTGTGTTTGCTGACTCTGATTCGACACTCTGCGCGAGGGAAATTTCATCAGGCCACACTTCATGAGTCCCTCTGATGAAAAGGAACTGGCACACCAGTGAGCACCATTTTACAGGCAAATCAGTTCTGACTCGCGGCAATGTTTTGCATGCTTGGTAGAACAGCACACTGTGTTTGTGTACATATGCAGTTCTATATTTGTTTTCCATCTTTATGAGTCCAGGAAAGCCATGTGGGTAATGTTTCGTTGAAGTGCAGAAACCTGCAGTTCATTTTCTACTTGAGATAAAGCCATATTTGTTTTATGTTTTAACACTTGACACTGTTCTTGTGTGCTTCAGGCAGTCCATGCTTTTGAAAGAATATACTGAGTGCACAAAGGAGTAGGTTTTCCAAATAAAACTGCATTGTTTTCTGCAGCTTTTTATACATTTTCCATAAATGTTCCACCAGCTATTTCTGGTCTTGGTTTTTGGAAGCTCAGTGGGGAGGCATGATGATTTTGCAAAAGAGAAAAGACAAGATAGGTTATGAAAGTAATGGAGGAAGTGATGTGAAAAAAGATCCAGAAATAATTTGAAATAATTGCAGATAAGAGGTTGAGTTGGTTCAGTGCATCATTCCATTCTGCTATTTTTGAGAAGGTCATGCTTAATCTATGTAATTATTGTCTTACAATTTCATGCAGCTCTGAATCATCCCCTTTGAAAAAAATTAAACTCATTTGGCACTTAATAACACCCCGCAACATGTTTTTCCTCTTTTCCTGAATCTGACATCAAGGAGATTACAATCCCCCTGCTGCAGCCTGAAATATCTCTCAAACAGACACAGAGCGAGGAAGGGGGAGACTTAGTAGTGTAGGTTAATGGGGGGAAGGTGAAGCCATACAATTATGTAGCCACATTCTTATTCAAATGAATGCATCAGACCATCTTTTGATGAATATGAATCCAATACAACATCACCTTTTGCACTGTTTAAAGGTATTGAAGCTACATGTTGTCTGGTTTCACTGTAGTCCAATTTGAGTGCCAGATATTATCCATGATGAACATCTCACTTTTCTTTTCTTTTCTTTTCTTTTCTTTTCTTTTTTGAAATATGGTGTCCAGGGCTGCCCTCAGCATTTTGGGGGCCCAGAGCAGATTTTAAAGAAAACAAAGTGTTGAAACTTTTGTTGTTGTTGAAACACACCACAGAGTTTGCCCCATGGTACCAATCAGTTGTTCTCTTGTGCTCTATCTGTGCACCACATACACACTTCGATCATCATGATCACTTTTCAAGAGATCATTTTTAGCGCTGAACTGGAAGATTTATGTGCATCCCTGTTTCTAATACTGTCGTTTGATGCATATTTAAGTTTTTTCCAGTTATTTAAATAAAATTTCCCAAACATGCCACCCATAACTGAACACACCAACCATAAACAAACAAACAAACAAAAATATTTTTAAATAAATAAATATTTGAATTGTAAATACAAAAGTACATAAAGTGCAGAATGTTCACTTTTGACAGTGTTTTTCAGTGAGGTATGCAAGCTGTTTCCATTGTTTCCTGTCTCCCCTTCATTTATCACATCATCATGACAGTCATACAGTTGTTTTCATGCACTAACTTCAGCAGATCATATTATTTCTCATGCAGGGCTTATGCTCAGTCATATTTTCATAACTGGCACTAATCGCACCAATGTAACACTCACTATGCCCCACATGGTGTTGTCATCATGTTGATGGTGAATATTGCAAAAGCACTCAGACGATCTGGTGCCATGGATGATCTCATGCAGGTTTTGATCAGCTTGATCTTGATATTGGGCAACAAATAATATAACTTGGCTGAAACTGAAACTTCCTCCTCTCTCTTTCTCAAGACACACAGATTCTGTTCAGTGTTGCGATTCTTGCCTAAAGGTCCTGAGGATAACTCTAACGTGAGCAAACTTTTCTTCCTTAACATTAAATTCTACAAAGTTTGAATTAGGAGCTCAGGTCTGTATTCAGAAATAGAGATTGAGAACTGATAATATTTGAGTAAAGGTTTTTGATTTTCGTTTTCTATGTTTAAAACCATTAAAATCTGTTTTCGGCTAATTAAACCAAATCCTTGGTGCCTTGGGGGTCGTATGTGGCTTTATTTTGTTTCTACACATACAGTATCTGTTGTCTTAGTAATAATAAAATTTGTGACTGAAACTTCAGAGGAAATTTGAAGAGGCAAAGTAAATGGGCCACTCTACACTTGGAGAGTTTATAAGTACAAAAGATCTGTCACACCAAACAACTGCTGGGCGACCAACTTGCACAGCAAAATTATCTTTTATTTATCTCAAACTTCTATTTGTCTGCAGCATTTGTGTACAGACTTTTCCTATCCTATTTTTAGACAAGAGACCTTGAAGATCGCCTGTTCTAAAGGTCAAGGGAGAGGGAAACTGAAGAGGGGCAGGGGGCATCTGTGTGTTACTGCTGTCATTAAAATGGTTGGTGTAACTCAATACCAATACGCCTGTACGTCACAAGAAAACAATCACAGCTATGAGTCAGTTGGCGGGGCCATGTGTTTGCACTGATCTTTCTGAGCATATCTACACTATGAAATCATAGGCCATTCCGCTCTACAGTGGTGTTTGAGGGTGCACTACAAAGACTGAGTGTCATGATATTTTTATTTACAGCATCCCACAAGCATGATTTATAATTTCACTGCTGCAATGACATATTAAAGCGCAAGCATAGCAGGATGGTATTGTAATAAACCAGGATATTCTACAGATTTTGGGCTATTGATTATTTTTCTCCACGTGATTGCATATAGTTATGGATGGAAATGTCAGCAAGGCATGAAACATGTTAAACACTATCAGAATACAACATCATGTTATTGTGTAATGGGCAGTTGGGAAAGGTGGAGAAATTTCTTCTCATCATGCCCCTCAACAGCGTTGATCCATTTGATCTGCTATGAGTATTTAGAAACAGTGCAAGAATCATTTTACTACACCAACTCTCTGACTTTATCGCCAAAACTGTTAAAAAATAAAACAATTTTCAAAACACAAAATACTGTCAAGCTTTAATCTGAACATGCACCTAGAAGATGTACTGATTTGGTAACAAAACAATTTGCCACCTGGAAATGCTCATGAAAAAGTGATTATTTTGTGTTGTGCATAATAAGCACAATTTTGTTTAAATGGCTTAGAAATATTGCTGTTTTTGAACACCCAGTAAAAGGCACAAATGGCCAACCTGTGGGTGTAAAAACTGGTGATTAGCCAGAGGATCACATTAGGTCACTGTGGAGTAGATCACACATGGCTGTAGGGATATGGGTGAAGGAGCATGAGAAAGAGATGTGTGTATACAGTATGTGTGTGCAGTCATTTGTGTGCACTTGTAAGTAGGCGGTAGAGAGGAGGGGGGATGTTTGTATATGCCAGTATTTGTGCTTGTAAATCTAAATTTGAATGTGAAGGTGCATGTGTATTTGCATGTGCTTCTGCTGGACGAACATTGTTCCGTTACACAATGCACGTCTTTGACATTCCAGCTCCACCTGTCAGCCTGCACAAAAGCCTTTCTTCCAGGCTTTGACATGTGTGAATCTGCTGCTGGCCAACAGAGATAGCAGAGTCCTGTATGCGTGGGTGGACAGCATGAAGCTTCTGGCTTGACCTCCTTCGTGATCCTTCTGTCACGCCATAGCTTACAGTCAAGTTCAATGGAAAGGACAAGCAGGTAGCTAATTTGAAGCAATGTATTCTTAGTACTGCTGAAAACAAGTCAACATGTCTCCATGAATGATGGTGACACCCTTTGTGTCAGTAAATCATCTAGCAGTAATGCCATATTACATGATTTTATTTCAGATTTTCCAATCCCAGACAAAATTTTCTGATCTGTGACAAAAACCCCAAGTCAGAGCTCCATTGCCGACACTTGTTAAGTCTGAGCAGGTCAGAGTCTTTTTCAAGTATGTTTAAAATCATCAGAGAAAAATCCCTTCTAGTGGATCTTTAAAAATCCCTAAGACGGGAATGAGCAACAAAACCAACACAAATAAGGATTTCTACACATTTTTCCTCTTTTCTGCACAAAATAGTTCACAATAATTTTAATAGCAGGTAGCTCCAACTTGTTTGGGTGGATATCAGCAAAATCACACTAACTTCCCTGTTTTTCCTTGTTTCTCACTTCTTGCATTAATTTTATATCAATTTCAGGCATGAGACATCTCCTCACAAGTAACAGATCTTATAATTTATGTCACAACGTCATCGTCACCAAGATGTAGGATTACTTGAAAAATTGTTATGTAATTTGAGTGGATCAGCGATTATGGGGATTTCTGAAGTTGTGTAGTCATGTTGAAGTGGACGCCTGTAGAAATGCATCCAGTAAGACCAACCCACCAATCCTAAACTACCCTGAAAGCTTTGTTTTTGATTGGTCCTTTGCTTCTGTTGCACATTTGAATTTATCCGTGCACACATCTGATTAGACACACCCACTAATTGGAGGCTAGACAGTGTTTTTCAGCCTGTAGGTGTTGCTTGCATACAGAAATCGTACCTAAAACTGCTTGTTTTCACTCAGAGTGCACAAAAGAACTGCAGCAAGGGAGATTGGAAGTGGATCAGTGTGTGTTTTGCAAATTAAATCATTGCAAAGGTTTCGATATAAACCCATGAATAAAAACAACACAGATTTGTGATTTTTAAAATGCAATTTGTGGTGTAGGTAATTTTGACTTTTTTTATAGCTCTCCCATTAGGCCAAGTGTAATTTCTAAAATAAATAACAAACAACAAATGCAGATGTATGTAATGTACAGAAATACCAAAGCTTATTATTCATCATTATAATTAGTTTTTGGGATGATAGTATGTTTATGGTATTAGTGAAGCTGTTTATGGTCATGGTTATGGTTATGGTTCGGCTAAGATCATTTCAAAAATACTTTCTTTAGGGTTATAGCAAAGTTTCCAGTTTAGTTTAGGCAACTTAAAAAAAAAGAAAGAAGAAAAAGAATATAAGAAAGATGTCACTTGCATACAGTGTCACATACATGTATATTTTATATCTATCTTCTTTTTATATATATTTTTCTTGCCTAAAAAAATATATAAAGGCAAGACAAATGTTGATATAATAGTAATTATATAGTATATAAGTGCAATTTTTCTTACAATATATTCTTTTTATTCTTTTTAAAATAAAAAGTTGCCTAAAGTAAACTGGAAACTTTGCTACAATCTTAAAGAAAGTCTTGTATATATATAAATACTTATATATATATATATATATATATATATATATATATAAGTGACATTTTAAATATTGTGGCACATCGTTGCCTCCTCTTCTGGCGCAGTTGTTGCAGTTGCATTTGGTTGGTGAGTTTAGAGAAAATGGAAGTGATACAGTTTTTTGATCGCACATTAGACAGGACAGTTGAATTCATATATGATTTGTAATTATGTGTTTCATGAGTTAAATAATAGAAAAGGTAACTTAGTCTCATTGTGCGCGTGATAATCTTCGTTTTATTAAGCCAACCAAGAGGTGACACATCTGTGCCAGAAGAGGAGGCAACAATGTGCCACAATATTTAGTCAAAAAACTTAGCTAAATTGAGACAATTTAGTTAAAGGAAGTATTTCCTCGGGAGCTGAAGAAAAGGGAATCAGCAGATAATCCCTTGAGGTAGAAAGGTTTCCTTATCACCTATATAAAAAATGGCTAATGAAGATGAAAACGAATACGAGGATGCAATAACTGAAGTATCAAAATCAATGCAGAGAAGCAACGTAGATGGGGAAACCCAGCAACGATAATGGAAGAATTGGGGACATAGGTGAATGATGGCCAAAACGCGCAAAGGGCGTTGTGCATGATGGACAATGAATTCAAACAGGCTGTTAAAGAATTCGTTCACTCTGCACGTGACGCCAAAAGTCTCGTCAGAGGAAGAAAAAATAGAATATAAAAACAAGCTTAAACATGATATGACCCCTGTAAGGAACCTTTCAAAAAAACAGTAAGGGCTGGATCGCAAACCCGCAGTTAGAACCGACATCAGTATCAGTAAAAGCAGAAACACCATCAACAGAGTGGGAACTGCAAAACACCATTAAACTGACTGATAGCATCTCGCAGGTTAAGGGCAGCGGCAGTGGATACACCCACCGACACCTGTCGTCGTCAGCATCATGAGCCAGGACAGCACATGCTAAGCTGGAAGCGGATCAGGCAGCCCTGCTTAAACATGCTGAAGCACAAAAGAAATAGCAGCAGCTCGAGCAGCAAGAAGCCGCCTTAGAGCAACAGCGTGGGCAACAATTATTCGTCTTATGGCAGCAGCAGAGTCGTTAAAAGGCCAGAATTAAAGCTGAAAAAGAGCAACTGGAGATGACGACTATATTAGCCAAGAACCGTACATGAATAGAGGTGCTTAAAAGTCATGATGAATCAGAAAACGGACTGAGCAGCAGCACGGTGAAGCCAGAGCGACAAAGTGCGAGCGTGAAAGATGAGCATGTGCAGCCACACCCAATCTATATATGTATATATATATAGCTAAATATATATATATATATATATCCTATATTATAGGAACATGTCCTACAGCCAAGGAATATATATATATGACCCAAGTTATCAGAGTTGAGGACAAATACGTCCATCCATCACACACCCAAACCACAATCCTCTACCACTGCACTATTTCACAGTCAGGGGACCTGTTTCTATTATCGCCTTTGTTGTGGGAAAATGTATATCCATCACTTTTTGTTCACAAAGCATGTTTGATGACCTGCCCATTTCATAACATTCCAGCTGGCTACAGGACAAAGGAATACTTCACAAGTTTCAATAAAACCAAACCAGTGACATATATCAGCTTTTAATTATAGCTCCCCTTTCGTGCCAGTTAAATCTTGAAGAGGTGCTCAGTTTGTGTTGCACGTTTCCAGTCAGTCAGGCATATATAGTTTAAACCTTTCACATTGTGAAAGTTTGACCTTTGATTATAGCCCCCTATAAGACCAATCACAATAAAATGTTTAAATACCAAGACACAGAGTGAAATCACAAGCTTCATCAAAATGACTCCAGTAATGTATCAAGACATCATCATGCATCATGATCAATAATTACTAATATCTTGACTGGAGCTCCTTCTTTGCCATTCAGATTTACCAGTTTTATTTTTTTGGGCTCTGCTTCCCACTGATGTGTAATAACGCGGCCATTAGGATAATTTGTGTCTAACCTCCCGCATGTTGCTCCTTCCCTTTCTCCCACAACCCCAGCGGTCAAGTTATTCCTCTCAGCCCCCAGAGAGGAGCAGAGCGATCACAGCTGCTGTAAAATTTAAGACCATTATAGGAACATGTCCGACAGCCAAGGAATCTTCTTTCTGGGACTGCAACACACTGACTCGGCCACTGCTTTCAGCATTCCTGCACGGTAGAGGTATTAAGATTACAATAGTTGTTATTACTGATGCCATTTAGATCACAGGTAGTTTCAAACAGAACTATTATTAACCGTTCTGGTATGTTGGTGTAAAATGCTACCCACATCCTTTTTTATTGATACACTGGTGTTTTAGTATTTGCTCTGTCTAGGAACATGTGACTTATTGACATACTAAATTTATGGATTGTTTGGCCCTCAGTTGTGATGCTTATATATGCTGAAAAATTATTGACAACATTTCTTTTTTGTTTTTGATGAAACATTTTTCAGGAACGGTGTAAAAACATTCATTGTGATATGTGTACTGATGGGCTACAACGTGATCTACAGTACGAGTGTGAGGATTGGGGAAGGGGTGTTATATAAGGAGCCAACATGGGGGAATCATTGCAGAACTTCTCAGCCTACAGGGACTAACTGCGGAAAGGCAGAGCTCATCAAGTCAATATCTCACTGCATATCATTTTAATGGCTGCAATTCTTCAAAATGCATTAAAGGCCCTTGAGACCATGACTGTGAACCCATTATTTCCAAGAGGTTATTTACAAACATCTCATCAGTCACCATTAATATCAGTATTAACTCTACAGGCTAAGTTTAAACATATCTGCAATGTATCATTCATTTGATTTAATTTTTTTCCGTTCTTTACATTATCTTGTCTTCAGTGCTCATGAGATTAAGTATTCATGGGGCTCTGCTGTGCTGTGCTGTCAAAGCTTGTGTCCATGCTGGGGTTCTGGATTCCTGCCCTACCCCTGGGGTCCTTTAGTAAGGGCAAGTGGGTGTCACTGTGACATAGGTGTACAGCGCTGTCCCACACTCCAGCAACACCAACAGGTTTATGGGAGCCTGGTGCAGTTTTCAGCTCGCCTTCGCTGGAGCGCAAGGCCATCAGTTCAATCTCATGCTTGGCTGCAGTCTCCAGCACCTGTTGCTTATTGTAGAACAGGACAAAATTGTTGATGATGGGGTGTATGGGCAGCGCAATGGCGATCACCCCACATAGAAAGCTGATTGCTGCGTTGCACCGACCTAAAGTGGTCTTGGGGTAAACGTCTCCATACCCCACTGTGGTCATGGTGATCACGGCCCACCAGAAGGACTGTGGAATGCTTGTGAACAAGGTGTCAGGGTGGCTCTGCTCCATGGTGTAGCCCAGTGCGGAGAAAAGGAAGACCCCCACACCCATATACATGAGCAGCAGCCCGAGCTCTTTGAAGCTGCTCTTCAAGGCAGATGTGAGGGTCTGGAGTCCAGAGGAATGCCGTGCCAGCTTGAAAATGCGCGCAATGCGCATTATGCGTAAAGCCTGCACCGCCTGCTGCACGTTTGCCAGTTCCATCACTCCTGCGCCAAAGGATATCAAAATCAGCACCACGTAAAAAGGCATGATGGCCATGAAGTCGATGATATTCATGAAAGACAGGACGAATTTTATTTTTTTCGGGGATGATATCAGACGCAAGACATATTCAATTGTGAACCAGCCAATGCACACCGTCTCAATGACCTCCAAAGTCGGGTGCTCCACGAGGTTACCTTCTGCGTCCTCCACCTGCAAGTCGGGGATGGTTCCGACACACATCACCACGGAGGAGACGAGGATAAAGATGAAAGAAACTATTGCGATGATGTGCGCAGGCAGAGAGGACTCCGGCTTCTCCATCAGCCTCCACAGGCACATCTGGAAGCGCTGCCAGCCCCTGGCAAACGGATCGCCTTCTCGGTCTACCAAGATAGTTTTCACTTTCTCGGCAATCTCTGCAAGTTCATCCTCTACCTCTTTCAGGTGGCTTTTACAGCACTCGTCAAGAAAATCCGAGCTGATTTTCCAGAACTCCATCTCCTTCATGAAACAAATTGGACAGATGCCTCGTTTCATGTGTATCTCCCCGTAATAATACAGCTCGGCTACACACTTAAACGCTTCGGGATCCCTGTCAAAATAATATTCTCCGGTGTCAGGGTCATAATCGTCACAAAGTAAAGATACATCATCCGAACTCCCATTTGAACAGTTCACCAGTTCCGCCAACCGGGTGTCCGGGAAGCGATTCAGCACGTCCGCATACAACACCTGTTTCACCCCGCCGATGTTTACAACAATCTCTGTCTCTTCGCTGGCTTCGGATCCGTTACAGTCAGCATACCGAGTCCTGTGAATCCCCCACATTGTGTTGACACCAAGTCCGCCAAAAAAAACAGTGACCGGTCGAGATATTCACGGAACACTTAGCTGCAGAAGAGTTTTACAGTTAGGGCAAGTCACCAGAGGCTCTGGTGCCGTGCGTAAAACCTCCCTTTTTTCTGTCGCCTGTGTTTTAGCTATAAGAATAAATAGATATGCTGAGAAGTGACTGCAGTGTGAAGTCTTCTCAGCTCTATACAGCCGTGTTCAGCGGTGAACAGTGCGCCTGTGCGTTCTGAGAAAGTTGCTGTTGAAGTGCGCGTAATGGCAAGTCAGTCAGAATCAAACCATAAGACTTCTGGTCCAAACTTTCAAAATAAAACTCTTACTGTCCAATAATTGTATATGAATACAATATTCAATATTCTATCAACCACACAAGTAAAAATCAAACATGTATTCCTCTATCTCTTGACTATCCAGAAATTACTATCAATTAATGGTAGCTTTCAGCTGTTGCTCCCAAAAATCAGGTTGGTAATCAGACCACTGCAAACGGTTCTGTGATCAGAGATTAAGTGCAATCACAAGGGCCAGTGTTTTATTCCAAGATAAATGCTGCCACCAATACCCCACAACGGTTAGAGATTGAGCATTTTGGATGAACAGCAAAATGTCTTCAGTGAAACGTTAGACCAGTGATTGGCCCTTGACCTCCCAGACATCTTACTACCTGTTCTATAGTCACCTTCTCTGATTTTACCATAATTTTTGTAAAGTCTGCTCTTTATCTAAACCCATAAGCCAGGGTCAGGGTGAGCTCCTCAGGTGATCCTTAGCCTAATGCAATCTAAATAAGGTAGTGGCACTTTCAATGTTTAGAAATATCAATGTGAATGACTGGAGCTAGTTTATACTCTTTTTACAATCTAAATTTACAGTACTCAGCTTTTATTTTCTAAAGCAAATTTACTGTTTTCCGTCTGAGCTGTATGTATTTACATCTGCCTTGATGCAACGCAGTATACTGGGCGCAGCAGATCATAAATCATACAATGTGATGAATTGTGAATCAGGAATTCGCTCTCGGGTGGATTTTCATTGCAGCTCAAAGAGCAACAGAATATTAAAGGTATTCGATGAACCGGCTATTTATTACAGTAGGCCTCTACAATCCCATCCTATTTCAGTACATATTCCTCTTAGATGCATATCAATGTATTATAGGCGCTCAAGTTGATAGTATACGAACAATTAATGACCCCGACTAAGGCTGATAATCACTTAGGTTTAGAGAGATTACAAACCTATTATTTAAACCTGTCATTTAAACTAACAGTCTACAGTTTTAAAGAGTATTATATGAATCTTTTAATGATGCCTATGGGGATTATACTCTATATAATAATGCAATACGGTCTCCACCAAGTGGAACATTACTGGGTTTATTGGCCTGTGCTAATGAATTAAATTTTAATTTGCAAAATTAGGGGGCTTACAGCCTGCATTTAAGTTTAACTTAACACCTATCTTAATTAAATATTGATTGCCAGGTGAATTACTATAGTGTGGACTGCTCATACATCAGTTACTTTTCCTTA
>OMOW01111606.1:0-11289 GCA_900312555.1 Lamprogrammus exutus
CTTCCGATCTACAATATGTTCACCACTGTCATGAATGGTGTCTAGAAGTACAACAGATATTTGATACTGTGTTATACTGTAGTGCTGAGGCAACTGAAACAAAACTATTCAGAATCAGCAAAAACATTTGTTGCCAGTAAAGGAACATGCCAGATTTTTTGTGTCATCTATGAGATTTACTAGAATATGGTTGGTTGCTGGAGTCAGATGTGCATAATGTAAAATCCTCACTTCTTCCTTGGTTTCCCTCAGTTGAGCTCTTGTTGTCTCAAGTTCAGTGAGTGCTTGATTTTTCTCTGTTAGTGTCGCATCCAATTTATTCTGCAACTCTGAAGAAAACAAATAAAAACTCAAACAAAAATGTAAAGGTGTTCAGTCAATACATGCAGTTCACTGGTATTTACTGTATTTGTTAAGTCATGCAAAATTTGTATGGTTAAATAATCGATCATCCATCCATTCTCGGGGTCACATTGGGCAGCGAAGCCCATCTAGGCTTGGGACAGACCAACTCATCTACAGTCCCATTCACACCTATGAGCAATTGAGTTTCCAAATCTCGTAACCTGGATGTCCTTTGGAATATGGGAGGAAACCATCAGCCCTGGAAACCCACATAAGACATGGGGAGAACATGCAAAGGTCACTCACAAGGGCCCCAGACGCTGATCCACCCCGGGGCCCTTAGGCTATGAGTATGATCATAAATCTGACTGCAGTTATTTGGCACTAACCAAATTCAAATTATGTTGTTCTCATCTAACTAAATCAACCAAACTAAAGGGAAAAGATGAAAATATGAATCCACTTCTACAACCCAGCTCAGTGTGAGTGCAGCCTGAATATTGAGACTTTATCCAAGAAGAAATGGTAACATAATGCAGATTAAATAAGACTAACATATACATACATGGCAGTGTGCCAGTGGCAATAATCAGGATCTTCTAATTGTCCCACGCATTCGTCTGAAGACTTGTGGTGATTGTGCATTTCAGACTGTTGCACTGAAATTGTGGAATGGTCTCTGCGTCACCCATCTGTTCAGACAGGCATTTGAATTGGTCGTCAGAATCTTATGTGTTTAAGTATGTTTTATGTCTTTGTGTTTGTGCTCTTAGTGTTTTACCTGTTCCTTTCTCTTCTTATTTGACTGTGAAAGGTGAAAGGTGCAATATAAAGTTTACTTTCTGACTCACTTAGTAATAATTACACGTGTTTTGTGAAATATGGATATTTAACATGTTGCTTACTGCTTGCTAACAGTAGATGTGAACGATGAAGAACCTAAGACGATATACAACATAGTTAAAGCCTTGTATTAAATTTCTGTGTCATATATGTCTTTAAAATCTGACTGGACATTTACATTACACAAAAATGTGCCAGACATAATACTGAGGTCAGGTCACAAATCTGTTTCATGTATTAACTGCATACAATCCAGGAATTTCTGTGCCAGAGAAATCTGGGAAACACTTTTCTTCTGAAATTGTGAATTACAGACAGATAATGCGAAGAGAGTTTTCACAAAGCAGCTCACAGCAGGACCATGCAGAGACATTTAGGAGGGTACTTAAGCTGAAAAAGGTCGCTGACACCTAAAAGTGTTTTTTAGGAGGATGGAATGCCCTTTGTTAAGTAGGACAAGTATTCTTAGGAAAATGCTTCTCACATTAAGTGAAAATGTTAAACATTTGCTTAACAGAGGAACAATTTATCAGTGGCAAGACCCTTTTTGGACTTGACCTGTAATGTTCTCAGCTCAGACTCTACAGCAGATGTGCTTTAACAGTTAATTTGATCGCATTTAATGTAAATCCTACACATAGTAAAAGTAAATCTAAATACACATGAGGTGAAATATATTCCATGTGTTTCCTTGTGGCAAGTAAAGCTAGAGTTAAGTGAAAACGCCTTGACAAGCTGTCCATTAACACACCACGATGAATTTTCAACATAATAAGCCTGCGAACTTTAGGCAAGTCGGTACGCAACCTATTTCTAGATTCAATCATCTTCTGCATCAGAGAATCTAATTTTCGAATGACATGATTATCGTTCCCTTTTAATGCCTTTTACAGTCTTGAATAACCGTCATGGAATATGAATCCCAATCCATTATAACACAAGGTCTAATTACTAGTTGACTACAAGAACTGAACATGACATTTGTCGAAGACAGCTAGACAGACAGGACCAGTTAATCATGGATTGATCTTTAGGCACTTTGCAGATTCACTAAACATCTGTAGTTAACTGGTTACTGATGTCATGCATGGAATCACAGATTAGCAGTTCATAGATTTATACATTCTCATACTTTCAATAGACAATGACAACAATTTTTAGAAAACTTTCAAAGGCTACCTCTGATTTTACTTTGCATACTTAAGAACATTTAGCATCAAATATTATTTTTGGAATTTGAATCTCACTCCCTGCAGCTCATACTTTGTCCTGCGCCCAACCACATCTTATAAGTTCCGTCCCAATCCTGCCCATATAGACAAACGGGGCTTGCATTAGTGCAGGACTCCTGTGAGACCCAGCGCAATAGAGCATACCGCAGGACAAACTTTCATTGTTGAATGTGGGAGAGAATGTGGGAAACAACTCGCAGAATCCTGCATAAATAAAATCAAGTAACATAACTGTTTGTTACTTAAATTTGTTTAATTTCATTTGATCACGTTCTGAAATTTTCCATGTCGCTTTAGGGATTTTTTTTTGCCAAATTCCAAAAAAAAGTTGTTAAACTGTTGCAATCAAACTCAGACTGTCATCATCTCATATCATTATGTGCAGTAGTACTGTGTGTATTTACAAGAAAAACACATGAAAATCTGATTAGATGAAACAGTTTATACCTTTAATGGCTGTCTGACATTGGGATGAGAGGCAGACTTTGCTAGCTGCATGTAGCTCTTGAATCTCCTCCTCATCATCTTCAATGTTGATCTCAGCAATAGCTTCTGGGCTGAGATGGGAGAGCAGCAGCATGCTCTTCCTCTTCAGAGAGCGGTTCTGACGGTTCAACTGCCAACAGAAAGAAAGGTGAGGATAAATGATGATCTGATAACGGATAAAACAAAAGAAAAACTGCTGATACCAGAATGATCATAGAAATAAGAGATACTCTGAATATCACCTAGCATGTTTCAATAGTGAGAAGTGATCTCCTTTATTCACAGTAATTATACAAACTTAATTTTACAACATCAAATGCCAATGTGGTCATGATTTTAGAAAGCTGAAACGCTGCATGTAGCACCTTTGGACAGCCTTTACTCTATTCAAATCAGCCCTGAAATAATTCAGCCCCATGATCTTCATCATGTCTATATTGGGACAAAGGGGACAATGGAGTTGAAATCAGCCAGCTGTTTTCAATTACAACTATAGTATGACTAGCTAGTTTATATATGATTTCAATGGATGAGCCAAGCAAGGCCTCTTTTCAGTAACTCTGAGTAATTGTCTTTCTTTGGATGACACATTTTTATCCAAAGCGCACCCAACATTCCCACATTCTCTAAAAGCATCACAGACTTAAAAGCATTCTAGTCTCTTATCCATTTCCCTTCATTGAAGTGTGCAGTATTACTAATTTGCCTTAGTGACCACAGGAAAGCAGGGAGCAATCACATACAGTATGTAACACGCTGGATGCACTGAAGCAATATGACAGTGGAAACTCAGAGCTAAGTGTAGTATTTTATTTCAAATCCATCAATGTGTTTTTGCACAATTAACCAGCTAAAATGCTCTAACAACACGGAGTGAATTCTTTTAATACAACTATCTAAACTCTGATGGAGACAAGTGAGCTGCAGAAGTGGTGCAGCTGTCTTCCAAGCAGTGAGATTAAACTTTCCAAAAAGAAAAATAATTTCACATTTTACCCAGTAGTTTGTCCTTTGACCAATACCTCTTAAGCCTAAATAATTTCACCTAAGAGGATGAATACACACACACACACACACGCATCATAATTCAAAACACTGTGCTGCCATAGAAATAGCGCCTAAATGTGGAATTTTAGCATGTGTTGCCTGACAGATGAAATTAATCCAACAAATACTGATAGAGCTCACATTAAAAACCTTCATTTTTAAAATCTGCACAGAGTGAGGAAGGTGCTTTCTACTAAACTAGTAGAGAAAGGCAAGGAAATATGGTATAGGAGCGACAGAAAGATTAGATGAGATGTTCTGATTTTCTCTTTTCTTTGGCACTGCAATCAGTCATAATGGCAGAATGCATGCAAAAGCAATGATAAGGTGTGAAAACCCCCCCAGATAACATTAGGAGACGAAGGAAATACAGACTATCTCTCCTGGTTGTTGAAATCACAGTTTTTGATGTGGCATGTATTTGCATGAGGCATTTCTATGCATCTTGCATTTTCTGTGATTTGTGCTTCATGTATTGTATGTGTGCTCTTATGGGGAATTTGTATTTCAAGTTCACGGCAATTTGATCAGTTTTACATGAAGCATACATACTAAACTACCACAATGGACATTCCATTTCTAAAGGCACAATCATCGGCACAGCCATGTGTCAAATTAGGAGTCCGCTGCAAAGTAAAACACGAATAGCGCCTATGGGAAGAAGAATTATGCAAATTTATTGGTGTCATCTCAAGGAGGAAAAGTGCTCGGAGGAGAAAAAAGAGAAATAGAAAAGGCAAGACATAAAAGAAACATTTATTAATGGCATCCTGCTGGGGGCAGATTGCAGCAATTCTGTCTTTTGATGATGCCCCTCAAAGTGCATCCCTTTTTCTGAAATGCAATCAATACATAACATGGAATCACATTCTTTTCATAATAATCTGCAATTTGTGAGAGATGTACAGATAAAATTATATACTCAGATGAATCAAGGCTGACATGGCATCAAGCTAGCGCTCTCCGAAGGTCACCATTACCAAGTTATGACTGCATTCTGATTTGCCTGATTACAAAGAGCTAACATCCTGCTGTTGCTTTTTAATTCAAAATGTCTAGGAGTTAAGGAATCACTCTAAACTTTGCCTCCTTTAATCGTGGCCTTGCAGATATTTGTTATGCGAAATTACCATCATTTGGCACAGGGAAATTAATACGGTTCAATTTGTCTGTGCTCCTTTGAAAACACGTTTCAGAGTATTTTGGGGCTGATTTAAATGCAAATGAGCGATAAACTGATGCTGGCACTTTCAGAGTTTGGTGGCAGTGACTATACAGTGTTGCTGAATTGTTCGTGAAAAATCAATGTTCTGTTGAAATAGGTAATGTCTCCTATTCCAACCTTATTCTACCACAGTCCTCATAAATTAATGGTGAACAAATGTGTTGGTTTTAAAAGCCTGGGATGTTAATAGTTGATGTATGGCTGTTCTTTGATATGGTTAATCAAGGCCGATCACGTTGGTGTCTGCACCCATTAAATCCACTACAGTAAGTGCCAATATACAGCACTAAGATATATTAGCAAGGCCGGCACAGGGATTGTCAGTTATAGACACTGTTTCTTAACCTAATAAGCTTATCAAAGAAGACAGGAAAAACACTCTGGAGAAGGGAATATAGACATCAAATGAAGCTTGACACAGTCGTCACTTAGAATGCAAAGAAGCAAGCTTTCAGCCCACATATTCTAAAGAACAGATTCATTTCAATGGAAAGACCTGGAGTGTGACATATTATTGCTGCCTCTTAGCAGTTGCTGTTTAGCGAACATGGCTTGATACATTACGTCTTTTTTGTTCCCCTTATAGCAAGAAGTGGCTACCTTAACGATGGCCAATTCTTGCAATGTTCAACAGGAAAGAAATCTATGGCAGAAATTTGACACAAAATAATGTCATCAGCAATACATCACATTTGATGAGGTTAGGTTCCATGTTTGAATAGTGGATATCTCCAGATGTACATCTATTTAGAGGAAACTCTGCTTTGGCTGCTTATGTAAGTATGAAGTCTGAATACAGAGGTGAGCAAATTTAGTACATTTTCACTCTCAATCATAAGCCACTTATTAGCGTTCTGTAGGCTTAGGGCATAAACCTCATCCAGAACCTTAGAAAACCACGTAAATGTAAATGACTTCACTGAGATTTCCTCTGGTTCACCCGGTGCAGGAAGACCTTCACACTGCTGGTCAAGATGGGGCATAATATTATATTCAAGAAAAAAACAAGGGTAATTTATTATATCATAACTTTTCCCCCTTATCATTGAATCTGCCAGCTCTCCTGTTGGTAAAGGTCAGTTCTATAATCCTGTTATGGTCCCCCTGTCCTAAAGACTCAAAAGACTGTATTCATCTCTCACATACAGGAGTTGCCTATAATATGGCAAAATAAGGACTAATTAGATTTGGTTGAACTAAAATGCAAAAAATAGGAAATGCATCATGAGTTCTGTTCTATTTAAGGCCACAGTAAACTTCAAATGCATGAGATTTGGAGATTCAGGCTCTTTCGTTTGCTGCCAATATGAACTTTTATCTTTAGTGATTTCTAATTCTGATACCTCTGTCCAGCCTCAGTTGGTCCTAACATCACACAGCTGGTTGAGTCACCAGTGAGGGTCAGTGGGCAGAGTTCAACTTTTGTTTTATTCACTACTTCCTCTTCTGCTGGAGCAACACATCTAAACTACAGCCACTGCCAACTCTCAAAAGAACTCCAGTTCTTAAGGACAATACTCCATGCAGTGTTCAAGGACATGTTTACCACCCTGTTCTCTCACCTCACGCCTTTTGAAGTATGCTGGGATTTCACAGTACTGTATATATAATATATGTCTTACTTATCTACTCCATCATCACCCTACACTGTGAGCTACAGTGGCTTTTAAATGAGTCCATGTCCTTGACACAGACAAGTAGTTAATAACATCACATAATATAATTAACAAAGCTGAAAACTGGAATAATAATACCATTGTTTCCTTTGTTGGCATTGTTGTAAAGTATGTTGTGGTACTGGTGGGTAACTTGTAGCCACAGCCTCCATCACTGAACAGCAGAAAATGTCAGCAGATTGAGGTGGCACGGATTGGGACTGTTCTACAACTCAACTGAGTAGAGTTTTTTTTTGTTTTGTTTTACAAAAGTCTGCAAGGTAAAAAAAAAGAGTATTGAAAGCCAGAAATCTCAGCAGCCAGCCAAGTAATTGTTGAGTTGCCAGTTTTGATCAACAACCCAATCAACACTCTCAGATATATAATGGTCATTTTGTGCCATGGGGCAGTAAAAACCTTACTTGTCACCCCTTTAAAATGAGAATGACACAGAAAATCAAAAAAAGTAGGAGAATTGAAGGCCAGGAAAGGTAAAAAAAAAAAGAAAAGTCAGAAAAGACGACCTTCACCATAATTCTCCCTCAGCCTCGTGATGCCCAAAATCTGGTCCTACCAGGTGGACTTTGAGGGCTTTTGTCCAGAAATTGAATGAGAAATGATTACAGTGATAAGCACAACACCAGTGGGCTGCAAAATCACTATGTGGCAGGCTCCCCACTCTCAATCACAACTCACATCTTAGCAAGGACTCCAAAAAAAGTGTTGTGAATCAAAAGAATCCAATGCAATTTTAGACACTAAAAATATGGGGCAAGCTCCAGAATTGGTGGAGCAGGGAGTGCTGCTGATTGCAACATACAAATTGTATGTGTCAAAGTGACAGCGACATGAATACACAGACCAGAATACCATTGTCGATGTTTGATTTGATGCAGTAGTATTTCTTTTACTAAACTTATTCTAACTCTACACATCTTAACACTGTGATAACATTTTTTGTTGCTTCTCTCATTTATGTTTAGGCTGTTGCTTTTTTTCCGCATGTGTTGCTGGACTTGTAGTCGGGTTCAAATCCAAACATTCTGTATTTATTCAGGTACTGTCAGTATCACACGAATATCACTGATGGTTTAATTGTATTTGAGTTCTTTTGTAGACATCGAAGATGAACTGTACCTTGGAGGCCAGAGCTTCAGCACTTGCTCTGCAAGTCCTCTCGATCTCCAGGTTCTCCTGAATGACATCGACTTCTTCAATGACCATCTGAGACACTAAAAACAAGGAGGGGGGGCATAAACAGTACTCAGAATTAAAGACAAAGAAAGAGGATAGACACATTACATTGCATCTATCTGAATGCAGACTTGCGGCATTGATTGTCCAATGTTCTAAACTTTGGAAAGGATAATGGAGTGGCAAAAATGTGCATTTCTGGCCATGGTAAGAAGTTACATGGCAATAGTGAGCTTGTCACCCAACGCAACAAATATGTGACCATCTCATAGTCAGCCAATCATTGAAAATCCAAAATGCTACAGCAGTGTCTCAACATGTCTCATTTTCCCACATTTTGCCAAAATTTGATCTTTGGCACTTCCAATACTATTAGAATCAGAATCAGTATCAGAATCATATTTCTTCACCAAGGAGCAAGTACAAGGAATTCTTTGTGGTCCAGGTGTCGACAGAATACACAAAATTACAAGACAAGCACAATACAAATAAAATATGAATGCAAATATTGGAGTTCCACATAATGAAACGGAATATATATGTGTATATAATATCAAGAGGATGCACAAAATTACAATAAAGCACTGTACATATATACTGTACAGATACACCACTTGAAATCCATGATGGTTAAAGTAAATACAATGTGCTATGCCAGACAGACATAGATTGTAAGTATGAATAAGAATGTGATTTGTAGATAACTGTACAGGTGGAGGTAGGTCATTACTTTTCCTGCTCTCTTTCTCACTCTGGAGAGGCAGATGTCAGTGAGAGAAGTTTGCTTCCAATAATCTTCTCTACACATCTCACAATACATTGCAGTGTTTTTTAGAGTGTGATGTTGCAGAGCCAAACCAAACGGAGATGGATGAGGTCATAACCGAATCAATTATTGCAGTATAGAACCGGACCAACAGCGCTTTTGACAGCCTGAACTTCTTGAGTTGTCACAGGAAGCATAAGCGCTGCTGAGGCTTCTTGGTGGCTCTGACTCAGCTCTGCAGACACAAGGATGCAGTGATCATTTTTTGAAGTCCTGGTCAGTAGTGGCTAGCATATTGCATATTCCAAATGGACAAATGAGGTGTCGCCCTCCTTAGGCCAATCAGTGTAATTGCAAACATGAGAATGCTGTGGTAAGAAGCACCATTTTCTTGTGTTTTGCCAGCTTCTAACATCATATCTGTTGAGCTAGTGGAAAAGGAAAGGTGAGATGCATGTTTTCTCAGTTTTCAGCAATAATCTGATAAAAGTGTCGGGTAGAGGATATGCTCCACTTATTAAGCAATAATGACACACCCCTTTGTCAAACCAGGATAATTTTTAAAACCCCAAAGCCACAACCCAATGATGAGATCCAAAAGGGACATCCAAAACGTGATGATTGACATTTTTTGTGATTGCCAAACCCACTTAATCAACCAAAAGACAAACTACTGAATTAACAGTCACAAACCAAGTCAATGATGCAAACATGTATAAAGAAAAAAAACGTCCATCTGATAATATGTGATCCCTAGCACATCAGTAGTCAGCAGCCTTCATCAAGGTAATAGTGTTGATGAAATATTAAAAGCATCATATAAAATTCCAGTGAATGACTTAATTCATGTGAATACAAACTTACAAAGTCAACTCATGGCCATTCAATCTGATCAAAATACCATCAAGGAATGAAAGAATAGAATTAGGATTTTAAAACGATTAGTTGTATAGCTGCAGCTTCTCACTTCATTGAGCAGCTAATTAAGATAAGAGTGCCATAACACTTGACACTGAAGTATAGTTCTGCTTGCTATTGGGTCTGAGTAGCCTCAATAGTGAGCCACCTATGTACATCATGATTTGAATTCAAAGGGAAGTGAACTAAATATTGATACCAATGTAGCTTTTATTCAGGTAATTTTCCCTACCTTTAAACCCTAATCAGCCAGGGCTAATCTTTACAGTGTGTAGACTGAATAAATGGGAGATAGTTTGGAGCATTTGTGGGCTTTTGTGTGAGGAATGCTGCATGTGATGTTGCACTTAACCCAGAATAAAAAGAAACATTTCCTTTAATTCTTCATCAAACCAGCATGTACAGCTGCAAAGCCTTTGTTGTAGAAAAGTAAGATTAATGCTGAGGACAGGGAAGGTTCGCAGTGTGTACCTAAGCAAATTAAAGCGTTCAGTTTATATCTACATCGGTATATTTAGTGCAGGTAGCAGCTGTTTGATATCAATGACTTTCAAAGCAGAAGCAACATGCTGAAAGTTAATCCCTGCCCAAACGTCTGTAATATTTGAGTTCCTTGATATACTGTATAGCTCTAGTAATTAGCACTAAGGTAGTTAAAAAAAAGTCAGGTAAAATTCAAAATACAATACTTAATGTTATTTAATCTGCAATCACACCTCAGTACAATGAAGATGCCCTCCCTGCCACTTAACTAATTAAGCATTGTGGTTGAGCGAGAGAGAAATGACAAATTAGTGCCTTTGCTCTGGACGATTCTTTCCCTCCAGTGACACCTAATTAAGAACTTGATGAACGGCATTGCCAGGCGATATCCAAGTTCCTCCAGTGTCCCTCACATCTGTCATTCAATGGCACTTAGCTGCCAGTTTTCATCATTGGCCTCCTCTTGATTCTTCTCTCGCAGTCTCCATAATGTCGTGGCCACACTCGGCAACCAATGAAAGGACGCCTTGAACTAAATGACATGTTAATTATAATTACTGGTAGCCATGGTAAATAAACAGCGGTGGAAGTGTTGAAAGTGTATGAGCGCGAGTCAACGGGGGCTCTGACACGTCAGAATTGGCAGTCTTAATTGTAAGTTTCGGCCTCCCCATCATCATCACTCTATCTTTTTTCTCTCCTCTTTTTTGTGGCTGTCTTTTTTCATCCTCCTCTCAGGAAAGACAGTGATTACCCCTGTGCCGACGTGCTGCATAATGGTATCAGCGCCGCCAACGGAGCAGTGAATTAAATTGTATCTGCAGCCGCTGTGAAGCCTTGATGAGGGGGGCAGATGCCTTTGTGGTGTTATCATTATAACACAATGGTCATGTTGTCATCAACCTTGCCATCGCCAATTGAAAAGACATGATTGTGTGTTGGTGGCTTTTTCTACCGTCCTCCCACTCCCCCCACACCCCACCCTGCCACCCCACCCCCAGCCGTTTCGTTGTGAATAGGAGCAATTTTCTAAGAGCTATGAAATCACGTAATAGGTCCTAATATGCAGCTGCTTGGCACAGTGAGGCAGCCTCT
>OMOW01111611.1:0-13103 GCA_900312555.1 Lamprogrammus exutus
CTGTGAGTGAGTTACTGAGTGAGGAAGTTAACTTTTGTATTTCACAAAGTGCCCCTAAATCGCTGAGAGTGAGGGCAGAAACACTCGCAGACAGACAAACTCATTCGATGGCGGGGAGAAACAGAGTAGTGATGAGCTGAAAGGAGGAGATAAAAGCTAAAAGGTGAGAGAAGAAAGAAGAGGAGGAGGCGAGTGTGGAGGGAAAGGAGGTTAAAACAAAGAGGGAAGAGGAGGGGAAGGGAGGAGAGAGGAGTTAAGACTGTTTAACAGCCAGCTGCCTCGCATGACACGATGAAAACAAACAATGGGCACTGTCAAAATATGTCCAGAGCCTAATTATCTTCCAGACGGAGAGACAGGACTCGAGACAGACAGAGAGAACAGAAACACACAGAGAGAAAAATAAAGAGACATTATTGCTTGACACTAAAGCTGAGACTTTTCCCTCGCGCTGACATAAGCCAGAGCAATCGAAAGTTAAACTGACTAAATCCATCATTCAACATTTGACATTCAACATTCCGAGAAGTCTAAACTCGCTCCGCACAGTGTATTCAACAGACTGGGGTGACTGAGGAGATCTTGAAAAAGAAACTGACAATCTAGTGTGTGTGTGTGTGTGTGTGTAGCTGGTCAGGGTGGTTCCCTTTATCTTTAATTACAGTCAAATACTTGAACAAAGTTTCCAGAGGAGATTCCAGAGCAGCTGGCAGCTATTCAATCCATCCTGTCCCATGTGTGTCCCTATCCAGTGTTTTAACTGGACCTCTGTGTATGTGTGTGTGTGTGTCAGCGTATGTCAAAGGGACAATCCCATAATAACTGACTGCCATCATTATCACTCCCCCTTTCTTTGCGCTCTCTTTAATCCGTCTAATTAAATCTGCTAATGACAATATACAACGTAATCTCCGATTATGCTTGATTGCACTGCTGATCCCCGCTGTCATTCCCCAGCCAGGAAAAACTTGACTCCTGTCAAGCTGGACAGACAGCCAATCAGAGCGAGGGATGAAGCCTCCTTCCCTGACCGATGGCCAAGAAACACCATTCACTCCGACAGCTCGTCTTTTCCTGTGTTTCATGTTATTCCACATCTTTGGCTCTGCTTGCACAAATACATTCCCTTCATCCCAAAGGCCAATGTGTTCCGGAGAGGCAGACAGATCCACGGAAAACGCGGTAAAAAACATGGGAGGAAAGCTCTGATTGGACATGTAGAGTGGTAATTACAGCTAAATTGAGGGCACATTGTAATCTATGTTAGGTCATCTCCAATTCCACTTACATTTCCACGTTTTGGACTAATTAAAATTGTAAATAATCAGTCTGTGTCAGAGTGAGGGAGTGTGTGTCTCTGTGTGCCTGTGTGTGTGTCAGCAGACACAATGTCTGAGAGGAGCCAGTGAGGGAATATTCACACAGCAGGAAAATTAAATGCACCCTCTTTGATTTTAACAAGCCAGGGGAGTAGATTAAGTTTTTTTTTTAAAGACAAGGTGAGTAGAAAAGTGCTTCTCCAGCAAAAATGTTTATAGACTGTGAGAGGAACATGGGAGCGAGGATATGTGGAGAGCAGGGTGACGAGAGGTTTCTGCAGCCAACACCTCCACAACTTTGTCTATGAAACTGACAGAAGTCAGCGTTAAACTTTCAGGCCTGGGTCTAAGCCCTATGGCAAACTGACCTGAGATGAGGAGAAAGGGAATTTGCTATTCTCAGAGCCGTTGCCCTTCGAGGTGCTGGAGGAGAACAGAATATGAATGTGGAAAAAAAATAAAATAAAACACCTCAGAAGGTAAAAAACATGGCTTGAAAGGCAACTGGTGCAATATCAGCAAGTCTGGCATACACACTGGATGAACACCAATAAAGAACGCAGGGGTGGATGTTAAAAGGAAGGAGCGACAGAGACAGCAGAGAGCATTTCACACAACACACTCTTCGCCCAGGGTTACCTGTAGCCCTCGGCTGATTTGGCCCAAGGCCAACAAGCAGTGACAGAGTGCAGGTTACAATTGGCGACAGTAAACAAATATCTGAGGATCGTCTCAGTGCTGGAGACATTCTTAGTGTTGTACCAGTGACTCTCACTTGTCGTCTGCTTTTAAAAATCATCGCTTTACCAGTCTGTGCTGTGACAAAGACGGTAATTATGTGAAACTCCATGATTTTGAAAGTTTCCATCAAGACAGAGCACCAACCATGTCTCCACTTAGAGGAAAAGTCTTTGAAATGAAACAAAAACGTACGTGAATGGAGAGGAGTCATTATGGGGGGAACAATGATCTACCTCCTTTGACTCGAGACAAAGATGTGTCATCGTCACATGATGTTAATTTGTATGATAAAACTTATTCAGCACAATAAAACATCAAACAGCAAAATGTACAAAATGACCTCTACACCCAAAGACTATGCCAGCTTATTCAGAGAGGCCGTCTAACCCCACAACTATTTAACCATTTACAGAGCTGGATATGTTCTTAAGGGAGAGAAAAGGCCCTCTAGCATGGAACTGAGACCACAGCCACAAAGAAATTGGGAGAAAGAATGTGTGTGCGTGTGCGTTTCGGCGAGTTTGCGCGTGGGGTGTTTATGACAGAGAAAAAGGGAGTGAGGGTGAAAGGGCGACCACACAGAAACATCCTGCAGCAATTTAATTATTCAATTTTAGAGGGGGAAGAGATGGCAGATCAGAGTGAGTGAAAGGCTCATCTTCATCTGCCATTGATTAGGAGAGACAGAGACAGATCCTTCTACCGCAAAGGCCATAGGAGAGGAGAGGAGAGGAGAGGAGAGGAAAGGAGAGGAGAGGAGAGACATGACAGTTGGCAATTTATAGCACACAGAGTAGCCCATCTCGCTGCTGTTTCGTGGATCAATTCTTGTAGAGCTCAAGGGTTCAGTCCACACTATGCTCCCTGAAGTATTTAACCATTCCTTTCTTGTTTGAACCTTTCATAAAAGCCTTTCCAAGTGGCATTAAACCCTTTTATCTGGTCTATAAAGTGCTGACCCGGAGTAATTCTTTTTGTCTCGCTGAAAAATCTAATGCAAAAACACATCCTGAAAATGTCTGATACAGCATTGATGAAACTGATGATGTCACATCCAAGTCCAAATGCTAAGAAGATAAATCAAAAGATTTTAAGTCCAAAAGCAAAAGACTGGGAGACAAATGTTGACGTAGATGCTTATTTTTGGATTTCACTATGCAGGCCAACATTTACAAACTGTAATTACATCTATTTTCCCACTACGCAACCAAATCTTTGTTTTCCTGAGGAGTTGGCAGAGAGACCCTGAGGTAGTCTTTCAAGCTGTCACAGAGAATAAATGACCTCTGTGGGGAAATGTCAGGTAAGTGTTTCTGGGTCGTCTTAATTCTTGGCAAACTTAATGACAATTTTAGGCCAAGTAACCAGAGCACCTAGACATAACAATTCCCACTTAAGCTCAACCCATTTCTCTGGACCCTTACGACAGGAAGCTAAAACAAAACATCAGAAAAATGACTCTGAAATTGATACTGCCATGCTGAAATGCTATCAGCAGGAATATTAATTGCACACGTAGTGGTAATCACTAATTTCATATACTATTAATTTGATGAATGGGGTTTTTAACAAACTAAGCTATTGTTAACAACTTAAAGCAGGCTAATTCATCAAGGGAGACATATTACCAAGAGGAGAAGGCAACTGTTTTAGTTTTTAAAAAGTGTATGAAAGAGCTAGTGAGAAACCTGAGAAATACAAAAAAAGGCCAGTTTATGTTTGTTTTTTTCAACAAGAACGCAATCACTAATGCAAATGGCAAACAAAAAGGGCAATGTGGGTGCGATTTAGTGTGGAAATACACAAATAAGCCTTAGTATCAACAAGCTGTGTCCCACATAGAGAGAGCAGCTGAAAGGCTGATTTCACAAGCTGGGAAACAGTGATATCTAGTGGTAGTATGAGACAGTAAAGAGGATCTGGCACACATCAGACTTCACATGGTGTTCCTGATCATTTTGGAAAAGGACGGTGATATGGATTTTAAATGCCATCAGACACAAGTGTTTTGAGAAAATTTATATAGAATACTGCCCAGGATAATAGGATTTCCCCGTTAGTCCTTATTTGTTCTCAACTCTAAATCACTGAATTGACTACATTTACCAATGTCCATCCTCTTTCCTCAATAACACTGGCTATCTCTTCCGGCTCATTACACAATGGATATGGAGCTAAAGTGAAAAAACTACAGGTGCAATGATGCAAACCAATCAAACGTAATTTGTTCATTTAAAAAAAATAAAGGAAGGAAGGAAGGAAGGAAGGGAGCTCAAAGGGCTGCAGTAATTGCAGCAGCACTAGAAAAACATCACAGTACATACAACGAGAAACAAAAGGCACAGCTGGGTGTAATTGTGAATGTACGTGCGTGTGCATGTGTTTGGAATGATCAGTATGTTATTAGGTCAGTCATTACTAGATATAAATATACAGTATATAAATAAATATTCCATCTGTATTTATATGAACACGTGGGTAGTATTAATGTAAACTGCACATCTCGCTGCTGCCAGTGTGTGATTTTAATTTATTATTATTATGACGATTATTATTATTATTATTATTAATTATTCACAACCATAGGTCTTATATTGTATGTCTTCATTGTGTATCTTAAAAATATAGTTTATGCTACATTCTAAATAAAGAAAATATATATCTTAACTGACTGCTAAACCCGTAGAGTGTGCAACCAAAGAATCTCATTACACAGGACAACCTCCTGTGCATGTGAATAGAATCGTCAATCATTAATGAATTATAGCAGTTTCACGTAAAATGTTTTTCCCCATTTATGTCTAAACAGATCATTTACTTTTACTACATGTTGAATGCAACATTACCTCACCAAGAATGGACAAAGGACATGGACTAGTAGTATGTGATTAATAATACTTCATTCTTTATTTGTTTTGATTCTACTTTGTTTTTGTATCTTTTCGATTTTTTTCGCATATATGTTTATATGATTATGATGATGATGTGTGTAGAATTTTTTTTACAACAGGGTGTTAATTGTTAATTTAAGAGTTGTCTATGTGTTATTAAGTTTATATCATGGGTTTTGATGTTGAAAACAAAGTATGGTGTACAGCACAGAAAAACACACAAACACCATGGTAAAATGATGATACTGCATACTGTGTGATATGGTGTTTTGAGCAAATACATAATGGAAGAGCTGAAGACAGACAGAAGATTCACATGTACAGACACACACACACACACACACAAACTTGGGCAACCCGAGACACGCGCCACACTACAGACAAGACTGGAGGTGTAGGACTGACCAGTTTGTTCTCTTGCATGTAGAGTCTCTGCAGTTTGGGGCATCCTTTAGCCAGGGCCACCATGCCCTCATCAGTGATGCTGTAGCACTGACCCAAGTGGATGTCCTTCAGCTCACTGCAGTGCTCGCCAAGCTGATCGTAAAGGGCAGAATTTAATGAGTTAACGTACGCCGAGATGCTGGAAATCATCAACTCAATTATTATTATTACATCACTTGTTTGTGAGGAATAAAACAAAGAGGATCAAAGTCATTCCACAATTTGTGGGACATTTTGATTTCTGTTGTCATTTGATTCTACTGCAGCTGTGTCTTACCTTGCTTTCTAAAATTGCCGTTATTGATGCTTCGGAGGTTTGTTTTTGTATTACATCAACACAGACCACTGAACCTCTCCTCTACATCATTTGGTTCTGTTTTGTAGCTGCTCCTTGAAATTGCAAAAATCTAATTTCATGGGTCCGATCATCTTTATGTTCTGACAACGAGGCGTACCTTTTTTAATGCTTCATCCGTCAGTTTGTCCTGGTTGCCAACGTGCACCTTCACCAGCAGAGGGCAGTGTGTAGCCAAGGCTGACAGAGACAGGTCACCCAGCTGCTTGCAGCGATATGCAGTATACTTCTGCAGCCCTGGACAGTGGGAGGCCAAGGAGCAAATGCCGTGGTCATGCACCCCCCTGCAGTCTGAGATATTGAGCTCCGTCACATTCTGCCTCCGAGAGGCAATTTTCACCAGGAGATCATCGTTCACCTGAAGTCAGGGGAAAGGAAGAACAAAGTAGATAATCAGGGAACACGTTTGTCAAGATATTTGTCCTGTAAGTAGTTGTACTTCTGCTCACTCACTCCAAGTCAGATTGTCAATTACATTTCTAAAATATGAAATGTGAAAATTGAGCTTACTTACTTGTTGTAGGCCACTGAGGTCGATTTGCTTCCAGAACTGGAAGTCTAAGCAGAGGTCCCTCCAGTATTTACAAACCAGAGAGGCACACAGACATCGCTCCTTCACCGTCAAGTGAGAGAGCACCTGTGAGGAAGAGATGATGTGAGGCAAACGGACAGGAATCCTTTCAACGTGTGCCGTTCAATTCTAATGTCAACAACGTGTGTAAACCACTCAGCAGAAACAACCAAAATGCTGCAGCTCAATTGTCAAAAAAGATGACACACTTGAAGGAGAACTATTGTTAACACACACATAAAAACTTAAGTAAATAACACAAGGCAAACGGAACACTGTGATGAAGTCAGACCTTGAGAAGGATGGAGGAAGGCAGGTGGTTGATACTTAAATAATCCGCAGCATCAGAACTTCTCCCCTGAGAGTCATCTTGGTGATGCAGGCAGCAGGGGGATGAGTGTGAACTGTGGGGCAAATCGCCGTGGAGACTCAAACCGCAGCAGCCATCAGCAGGAGAGGGGGACGAGGAGGAGGAGGCTGAGGCTGAGGAGGAGGAAGAGGAGGAGGGAAGTGGACAGAGGGGAAGGTGGCAGTGGCCAGTTTCTGAGTTGGAGGAGGCCTCTCCCCCGCCTCCTCCCACCCCACCGTTCTCCAGCCCTCCGTCTGGGGCGGCGAAGGCACAGCGCGGCTGCTTACAGGGGGTGCACCTCTGCACCTCTGAACATTTCCTCTTACACACCTGCACCCAGACACAGACACACACACACACACACACACACACGCAGAGATCAGCCAAGTGGAGCCAGGTTTCCTTCCAGCAAACCAGAGGCAGGTTTGACTGTAGTGCTCTTAATCACAGTATCACAGCACTTCACACCGTCCACATTCTAAAGCAGCAAATGAAACCGGTACCACCGAGGGATCCTCAATTAGAAAACAATAGCACGCGGACTCACATGAGCTTTTGAGCGTTGAGCTTTTTCGGTTTCATGCAACGTCTCTTGTTTACAATAGCTGTGTAAACGATGCCCCACTTATTTGACCGAAAGCTGAGATGTGACTACAGGGGCCAACGTGTCCTGCATTCAGTGGCCCTGGTTGAACTGATATGGGAGTGATAACACAATGTGTCACTTGTTGTTTGGCGTGAACCTTTCCTTTGAGATTCAAGTATGAAAACAGCCTATTTGTACATTGTTAAAGCTGGGAGGAACAGCTTTACAGAGAGACAGACACTCCAATTACAACAGGTGATCATCTGAATTTCTGCCTCCTCAGCAGGTCTGACTTTTCACTTTGGTGTGTGTTCAGGAGGAGCGGGCTATTCGTCTTTACTGGTAAGCCACATCTCCATCGTCAAAACGATATTTGCAAATACCCTCTAGTCTACAAAGAGTCTTTTGTCTGCAAATCTAGATTAATCTGCTGAGATAAATCTGTCAATTTTAGAAAATCAAATTTATATGAACCAATTAATTACTTGAGAAAATCGCTTGACTACTAGTCGAGTAAGAATTTTGTTAAGCAACGACGGCCCTATTTGTTTTTAGCAGCAGCACTCGTAAATGGGAGCTGCTGTTGGCCATCCTTTCCGCTTGCCACGTCACCTCATTAATGAGATTATGGATTTACACTTTATATCGACCGGCGATCGCGGCGCGTTTGGTGCTGCGCCGCCCCATCAGCTCTACCTACCATCTCAGTGTAGTCGCAGGTGCAGCTAGGCACGGGCAAAGGTATGGGCACGGTCACAGAGACACCAGCAGTTCGGAAGAGCGCCGGCGGAGGGATCAGTTTAGCAGGAACAGCGGACAGCAGGCTCCTCCCCTGACCCTCCCAGATAGCTAGTTCCCGTGGCGACAGCAGGAACTTGGAGCAGTCCTCAGGAGATGCGAGTGCTGCGTATCGCTCCACCAGCTTTGTGGCAGCCGCTGCTCCAATTCCAACTCCACCTACACCAGGGACACTGATTCCGGTGGCACTATTATGACGGCACCCACTGCCGTTGACACTGGTCTCCGATTGATCGTTGTCGTCGTCAGTGGCACTGCTGTTGCCGTGGACGATGAAGCACAGCATGCAAGGCCCCTGAAGGAAACAGTTCCTCTTCTTCTTCTTCTTGTGATGTAACTTGCGCGTCCTCTTCTTCAGGCGGTAACCATTTTTCGAGAGAAGATGGCCCATATAGATGACTCAATGGAACTCTAGAACCAAAAGTGAATTTATTCATCAATACATAATGCAGTGATATTTTCTGGACATCAAAGATCAGAGCAGCGTGGTGGAGACATGAAAAGCATTCTCCTGCGGTAGAATAAAATGTAAAGTTCTACTGTACTTTTCAAGCATAAACTTTTAAAAACTTAAAGTCAATATGACTTTGGATTACGAGTAGGAAACTCATGGAAAGGGTTAAGTTGCAGGACGAACAATGCTGTCTGGTGTAGACAAAATACAAATGATGCACACAAATAAACAATATTAATTAGGGCTGCAACTAATTGTTTTTTACATTGTCAATCAACTTTTTTCAATTAATCGTTTTGTCTATGAAATGTCAAAAATGGTGCTGAATGCCCATCGTGAGCACACAGAGCATAAGATGACGTCTTCAAACTGTCACACTGCTTATTTAGTCTACAAAAAATCCAATGTGTTTCTTTAAAGATGATATGAAACTGAGGATCAACTTATTGAGTAATTGATCACTTGTTTCATCTCTATCACGTCATATCAGAGTATTTCCCACCACTGACACTTGTTACACTCCTCACACAGCTCTTGGGAGTAGTGGACAATCAAGCGGAGTGTATAGGGCCTACGTATATACATTGAATGGAAGAGGTGGTAGATGATACAGCCCTTAAAATCGAGCGATGGCAGCCAGCACTGACAATCTTCACCGTGAGGTTTACTGGTAGCTTATCTTATATCATGCTGTTGTATTGTTCTTGTGTCTACTAATCAACCATATTTTCAGTGTACACCTTACACAAACCACCATGTAGGGCAACCTCTCGTGTTTATGTTGTGAAAACGCTTACAATTAGTTAGCGTTTCAAAGCTGCGTTCACTAAGTTACAGCAAAATAATGCATTTAAAGTCGATAGTCTACTGACCAGCAAAGACGCATTGGCTGTCTGCTGCCGAACGAAAACAAAGATGTAAACAGTGAACAGGTGGTCATTTGTTTAGCACACACACATACATCACTGTTCGATATTGGTTGATGTCTGTACGCATGTTTAACGTTTACTCCAACATGAATACGCAGTGTCTGACAAAGCAAATTATCGTGTTAACACCCTCAATTTGGGGGAAAAACGAGACGATTCCTCTGCTAAGCCACAAGCATTTCCAGCTAGCTGCTCGGCTAGCTTGCTATATTATGATATGCTAAGTTAGCTGTATGCTCAGCATGAAAGAAGCCTCGCTCACCAGTTGACACGGTGCTCCCCCTCTCTGGACGGAGCTCGCATAATACTGCTGCCGTGCAGCTCAGGTGGAGCGCTGACAATCCAGCAGGTGAGGCACGGAGGCAAGAAAGCTGCAAGCGAAGCAGCGGACTGTTTATACAAACAGATCTGCTCTGTAGGACACTTCCGCACCGAGGGCACAGGGATGGAAGCCGACGAGCGCGATTCGTAATTCCAGTCCGTCTCCTGCTGCTCCGCGTCCACAAAGTCGTTTTTCTCTTTGAATTAGAACGACGTTCATATTAGATTACAGAACGTACGTTAACAATATCACGCCCGATTATTAATATAAGTACAACGTGTCACTGTCACCGTATACTATAGACTGTGAACTTAAAAATCTCACTGTCAAGTTGCAACTTGTTAAATGACGCTCTGGCCCTTGGTATAAACAATTCGTTTGTGAGCTCAATGAGCGCATATCTCTATGTCTATTCAGGTGATCATTGTCATTATCGTTTACTTCGTCCTCTTCATCTACCTCTTCTCCTTCTTTACTGTTGTGACATTTGGGATCCACACCCACACACACGCACTTAGCCGAGTGCTGCACTGGCTGCACTGAGCTGCCCTGAGCTGCCCTGGGCGTGAATTCCACCAAGCCACCGGTTTCAGACCGCCTGAGCGGCAACTCCCCAAAATAGCAACGGGGAGGAGGCAGGGAGACATGGCGAAAGTGTTGCCTGTAACGCGACAAATAACGAGGGAGAATCCGGGAACCGCAACTCATCCTGTCGATATTCATCTTGAAGACGTCGAAGAATGCTTTATTTACGACCGACATGGAATCTCTGTTCCGTTCAAGAAATTATACCAAGAAAGGAAATCGGTCATAATTTTCGTGCGGGTAGGAGGAACACTTTGTGTGGAATAACCTTGCAGAATAGCTGCACCCTGAAGTGCCCACTCTCTGTTAATCTTTAACATCCTTACAGACTTAAATTAAGTGCAGTTTGAGGAAATGTTTCCTTTTTAAGGCATCAAAATAGCCAAAAGGGGAGCTTCAGCCTTGCTGGACAGATGCCCCAACAGCTTCCCATGCAAGAATGGAGAGGACATGACATGTCCATAGGTGAAGACAGGCAGAAACCTTAGAGACAAGATGAGAGTTGGAAAAATCAACACAATCTAAGATCTTATCTTTATAACTTATTGTAAATGTCCTTGCAGAATTTCTTGTGCTACAGCTGTAAAGAATATGTGGATGATTTGAGCAAAATACCTAAAGAAGTACTGGAGGTAAGCCCTTGATTTGTGAACCATTACCATTACCAATTCTGAATGAAAATCTTGTTCTGCGCATTCAAAATGAGTAGTAGCTTTGTAGCATTTGACTTGCAAATCAAACACAACACTGTAGAGAGAGCTGGGATACACTGGGGTTAAACATGTTTCTGAAGAATGTAATAATGTGCTGTTGCAGGATGCTGGCATTAGACTGGTTGTGATTGGTCAGTCTGCTCATCATCATATAGAGGTAATCAATGTTATGATACACAGTGTGGGTTGCACCATCAAGAATGAGTTTAAACTAAGACAAGTGTTCATGTTAGCTTCCTAAAACCTAGTCCCTGCTGTGTTGAACAATTTTGAAGTTTATTCAAAAACAAACTTGAATAATGGCTTAAACCACCATAAAATATAGGCAAGTACAAATTAACTCTAGATGAAAATGATCACTGACATGTTTTTAATCCATCTTTAGAGATGATGTCAACCAAAATTTTAAGACAGGTTGAAAAAAAGTTTAAAAAATATATATATGAACTTGTTTGGATGTAACTAAGGAGGAATATTTTAGCGCAGAGAATGATTTGGGGGTTTAACGTTGATTCTGGCTGATGCAACCCACTTGTGCACAGTTCCAAAGTATTCCACATCTGAAAATAGTTTTGTCGATCATGTCGCGTAACCTCACCTGCAGCTGGACCATACTCCTGTCTCACTGATATCTCATCTGTGTCCAGTCATTCTGCTCACTAACAGGGTATCCCTATGAAATATATGTCGACCCTGAGAGACACATTTACAAAAAGCTTGGGATGAAAAGAGACGAGAGATTTACAGACTCAGGTAATGCAACAATAAAAGCGTATGAACCTATTACGGCCAGTCAGCACATTCTGGGGTGGCATTTCTAATAAATAACTGTGTGTTTGCTTATGTAATCAGCCCAGCCCAGTCCCCATGTGAAGTCTGGTATGTTAACGGGTCATATGAAGAGCATATGGAGGGCTATTACGAGCCCTGCTTTTGACTTCCAAGGTGACCTACATCAGCAAGGTGGAGCTATCATTGCAGGACCAGGTAAGCTTTGAACTCCTTTATTTGAAGTTCCTTTGTATATCCACGTCATTATTCCTTAAAGCTCAATAGATGTTCTGCGTTGACAAAGATTGCATTCTATCTCTTTCCCTCAGTTGCTCTGTGTTTTTCTTGTTCGCCCTCTGCTTCACTCTCATTCTTCTCCCTGCAGGCTCCCAAGTCCATTTTTCCCATTTTGACACGAATCGTCTGGACCACATGCCCATTAAGTGGCTCCTGCAGCTTGCTGGAGTACAAAAGAGTCTGGACTTCAGCAATAAGCCAAAGATCATCCATGTGTAGCCAGCTGGCCATCTGAAAGTGGGCTAATATGCTTCCACTTTGCCCCACAGTGCTGTTATTATCACAGATGCAGCAAGGCTTTGCTTGTCGGGGGGGAAGACATCAATAGTGCAGTGGAAATTTTTGGCAGCGTTGGACATTATTTTCAATAGCAGCTGGTCATGTCCCAGTATTCAATCTCCCAGACTCCCATTGTTCATAATTTAATATAGAGTGTGGCTTTGCTGAAAAAATCTACGTCTATATGGGTCTGAAAGCAATAATGGATGAGTGTGTGTATGCCAAGTGTGTGTGTGAAAACATCAACTTGCATTTTCTGCCATTGCATCATATTTAAGCATAATATTTACCATTGACCTGTTCATGAACAAGTGCCTGTTTTAGCAGTAGTGATATGTGTGTGGGTGGAGAACCAGCTTCCTTTTGCAGTCTTATTTTATGGCAAATTTCCTACTGTCCTGTTTATCATAATGCAAATAAAGTCTTGTTATTTCTTAATTCTACATCGGATTGTTCAAGGCTACATGGTGCATTACAGCATCATATCCAGGGTGGTATCTGCTCTGCTCTCAGGACTTGACTCCGTGTTATGTGTACACAGCTGCAGCAGTTGAACAGTGAAGGGTGGGCCACTGGACAACACAGTCCTGATACGTCACTTGCAGGGGATTCAGAAAGCAGAAACTTGCCCCTGTTCATAGACGTCACCACCACCACCGGAGAGGCTGGACCAAGCTACTGTGCCACAGATGATACAGG